>ML879498.1:0-16782 GCA_009831015.1 Picea engelmannii
AAATCAAATCAAATTGCACTCGACATAGGGAGAAGATAGATGTATTAGATTAAGAATTTGAAGAGGTTGAGTCAGATGTATATGAATATGTTATCGATATATGATGATATATACAATTAGGATGAGGGTTTATATTGTTGCATAAAACTCTAATTCAAGCTTGTTAGAGCCTCCACATATAAAAATGCATAGTCACACTTATGAATTACATATTTTTTTTTTAAACTATAATTTATGCCCTTGTCTAGAAATGCACACCATGCTTCACAAAAATGCACACCCACGTATTAAAACACCTACAATTTGAGTGGTTGAAGTTTCTGAGAGTGTATTAAATAATTTTAAACATGTCTACATATTTATATTTTCATTTGAAAACATAAAAGTGGTTGTTGTGTAAAAGAGGGAAATTCTACCTTGTAAATTGAGAGACCAAAACAGTAGAAAGTGACCTAATGAAAATGCATGTTCGGGCTTCTATTTAACTCCAGATTTAGTTATCTAATTTTTGGGGTGAATTAAATAACATTATAAATCTATATATATCATATAGAGTGCGTTTAAAATTACTAAGGACTTCTAAATTGAACCAAGATTCCAGACTTTTTGTAAAATGGAGGGTAAAATCGTCTTACTGTAAAATGCATGATTAAGACTCATATGACCTCCAAATTGAGTGTTTCAAATTGTGGATTTTGTATTTTATCATTTTTTTATATTCATACTTTAGTTTTTCATTTTGAAACCAAAAACCCTATGTTGTGCATAAAGGCTAAAATTTTCCTTGTAAATGCATAAAAATACATGAAAATATGGTATGATGAGAAATGCACGCCCTAGGAATAAAAATCCATGTATGGTGTTGTTAATTTACAAGTTAAAAGTTATAGGACTATATATTTGTTGTAAACCCTAAAGAAAGTGTATTAGGGTGACTTGTGCCCAGAATTTAGTAAAGGGTTGAAATATACATTAATCTTTGGCAATTGTGCACACACACTAATTAAAATGGAAAAATGAGTACTAACTACCTGCATCCATGAGCGTGATGAGGCATGAGCTTGTATATCCACATAACACATAGGCTAGTTTTTAGTTTCATTTCCATTGCGAAGACCTACATAAATCATCATAGGATAAAATTTTATATGACTAAATAATGATTAAATAAGTAAACCTTGTAAATCTAGAGACCAAATACATTAGAAAGTGCCCTAATGGGAAAGAATGTCCATGCTTCTATATATCTCCAAATTTAATGATCTAAGTTTTTGGGTTTAGTTCATAACATTCTAAATCTATATATATCATCCCCGGTGCATTTTCAAATGAAAAGGGACTTCTATTGGGAACCAGAATTGAAGACATTTTGTAAAATGGATGGTAAAATTGTGTTACTATAAAATGCACACCTATGACTCATATAACCTCCAAATTGAGTGATTAAATTTGTGGAGTTTGTATTTTATCATTTTACATCTATTCATAGCTTTACTTTTGCATTTTCAAACCAAATACCCTCTCCTCTGCACAAAGGTTAAAAACTTCCTTGTAAATGTGAAAAATATCCATAAAGGAAAAAATGCTTAAAAATGCATGAAACTATGGCATGATGAAAAATGAACATCTAGGTCTTAACACACCTACAATTTCAGTGATTCAACTTTCTAAGGGTGTCTTAGATAATTTTACACATGTTTACATATTTATTTTTGTGTTTGCGAACATAAAGGTGGTTGTTGTGTAAAAGAGAAAAAATCTACCTTGTAAATTGGGACACCAAAATAGAAAAATGTGCCCTAAGGGAAATGCACGTCCATGCTTCTATATAGATCCAAATTTAGTGATATAAGTTTTGAGGTGAATTTAATAACATTTTTAATATATGTATATCATCCGGAGTGCATTTAAAAATGAAAAGGAACTTCTAGATCGAACCCAAATTCTAGACCTTTTGTAAAATGGAGGGTAAAACTATATTACTATAAACTACACGCGTAGGACTCATATCACCTCCAAATTGAGTGATAAAATTCATGGAGTTTGTATTTTATCATTTTACATATATTCATACCTTTAGATGTGCATTTTTAAACCAAAAACTCTCTATTGTGCATAAAGTTTAAAAACTCCTTTGTAAATGCATAAAGGGAAGAATGCTTAAAAATACATGAAACCAAGGCATGACGAAAATGCATTCCCAGTTCTTAACACATATTCAATTTTAGTGATTCAAGTTTCAAAGGGTGTCTTAGATAATTTTACACCTATTGATGTAGACTCCCCTTTCTCTCCTAAGGGTTGTGTGACCTCTCGATCTAGGATCGATCAAGATACTGAGTCTGATTGACTCTTCGGGTCTCTCACAAACCCCAAGCCCACTTATACAGGTCCTTTATCCAAATGCGCAGGTCTTCTGAGACCCATGGCTTCTCTCCCAAGCGTTTTTAGAACCTCAACACAAAACAGGTGCTAGCTCCTCTCTCTTAAGCCCTTTCTCCCTTGTGACCACTAGTGGTGACCACACGCTCGAGCGAATGGCGTGTCGCGATTTCGCGTTTCGCGACCCTAGGAGTACTGCTGCTTCCTTTCACCTGATAGCCAAAATTGTGATGACCTGAGATCTACGGTCTAGATCTTCCCTTGATCGATAGCTGCAATCAAATCGACATTTTGCATTTTGCGACTTCGGAGTTTTCTTGCCTCTGTCCTCCCGATAGCCGAAATTGTGATGAATTTGGGTCAACGGTCCAGATTCCTCTTGAAATCTAATGGTCATGATGATTTCGAGGCTTCGTGCCTCGCGAAGTCGAAAGACTTGTCACCTTTGACCCTCCGATCCCCAAAATGTCGATATTCCACCCTAGATAATCAACGGTCCAAATCTCTCCTGGATCCAACGACTTAGATCATGTCGTGGATTAGAGCTTTGTGAATTCTTAGCGTTCCACCCTTTGACTTCTCCACAACGCGAGTCAGCAAAACGTTGATCGTTCACCATGCATCCCTCATGATGGACGGTTTCGATTCTATAGTGTTCAGATCAAATGGATGAGATCTTTCCCCCTTGCGCTTATGCTATCTTAAGAGTTAGAAGATATTCTGGGTGTTCAAAGGTTTCTAACCTTTTCTCTTTCGATGAGTCTGATTCTTGGATCTCTCTAACACTTATGCAAAGTGTTTTCCTCTTGATCTTTTTCTTCTGAAGACTTTGAATTCCCACGTAGACCTTGCATTTCAGGGATTCGATAACTCAGATTCTGAAGGATTTATCGAAGGGAAATTCCTCTCACCTTCCTGGCATTCTCCTTTCCTGACTCTTTGATGCTTAGTCGAATCTCGGATCTGTGCACTCCTTGCACAAGATCTTCACGCAAGGTTAGAGTTCTTGCGGATGACTGTGTATGCCTTGCACTAGTATCTTTGCACTCCTTGGAGAGGGAAAGTTTTGTGCTATCTCTTATGAGATTCGAAATCAAAACAAACTCTGTCAATGCACTCATTGTGTTATGTGTTCACACTTGCACTACTTTGACAGAAGAGAAACAATTGAAACTTATCCTAACACTCACAATTCCATCCACTCATAATGAAATTCATTCATTCATAAGAACAAAATAACAGAGAATTGCAAGCAATGTCCACACCATGCATTGGATAAATTTTCCTCTGTTATGTTAAAAAAAAATGAAAATGGTTACAACTGTAAATGAAAAACAAACACTACTGAAATCTTCTCCTAATTTCTATTCCAGCCAACTATCGACTAGCCTCATTCGGGCATACAAAACCTATATTTATCATAGAGGGATCTTAGGGTTTTTCCTGGCTACTTGTCTACTCTATAACTTAACCTAACGACTATCTATACCAGTCGCATTCGAGAGTCGTAGTGGAGTCTCCCATTTCGCTCGTAATCGTCCAAGCGTGCCTCCAAATTTTCCCGGCCTGATTTCAAGCATGCCCCAAATATTAATTATGGCGCTAAGTTAAGGTGGACTTCAAAATATATGTTTTGACTTCTAGCGTTGAGATCCCATAGAGATTCCTTGACGTTGATAAGTCTTGCTCCGCACAAGGGACAACGATGCTCCTGCATCATACTCCCCTTGACAAAAATTCATGAACTCCTTTCCATGAGCTCGTGCACTGACTTTCCATGCTTCTGGATAGTAGCTTCATTTTCCCTTGGGTGCCCCTTCCACTTGACCAGATATTCAAAAAAGGTTTTCCTCCTGGTCTTTTTACCAATCCTCTGATCCACGATCTTCTCCATTTGTGGCTTCTCTGCTACATGCATTTGTTTCTCCCACAGGATATTCTCTTGACCTTCTGACCCTTGTGTGTCATATTTCCTATAAGGATATAGGTCTGAAACATTGAATATGGGTGATATGTCCACACCATCTGGCATCTCAATATCGTAGGCGTTTGCATCAAACTTCCTCAGGATCTTACATGGTCCTATTTTTTTCATCTTTAACTTATTATATGTTCCCCTAGGGAAATTCTCTTTTCTGAGATGTGCCAGAACCTGATCCCCTACTTCAAATTGAAATTATCTATGATGTTGATCATATCTGTGTTTATATTCATGGTTAGAACTCTGCAACTATCCTCTGATCTGGCTATGGAGCCTCTGCATTTCTGCAGAAAAATCTTCTGCTCCAGCACTCCTGGTCTCACTCTGTTCCAAGTTACTCAACTCAGATACTTCCATGGGTTTCATTCCATTCAATATTTGGAATGGGCTCTTTCCAGTGCTCTTGTTTGGTGAGTCATTGTAGGCAAATTTTTCTTGCGGCAGAATCCGATCCCACTGATTGTGGTGTTTAGTAACCAGACTCCTCAATAAGTTTCCCAAACTTTTGTTTACCACCTCAACATGTCCATCCATCTAAAGGTGATAAGTTGAGCTGAAGGAAAAATGTGTCCCCAACTTCTTACACAGTGTTCTCCAAAAGTGACCAACAAATTTTGTATCTATGTCCAACACAATGCTTTTGGGTAGGCCATGAAGTCTTACAACTTCGTTGAAAAACAGATTTGCAACATGTGTTGTGTCACTGGTCTTCTAGCATGGGATAAAATATGTCATCTTTGAAAGTCTATCCACCACCACACATATGGAATCAAATCCTCTTTTCGTTCTTGGCAGTCCGAACACAAAATACATGCTTATTGCATCCCAAGGCCTCTCTGTTATTGGCAATGGTTGATACAATCTAGTGTTTTGTCTCTTCCCTTTTGCATGTTGGCAGATTATACATCTGTTCACAAACTTTATCACTTTTTTTCTCATATCTGGCCAATAGTATGAAATTATCAACTGTGCAAATGTTTTAACATGGCCAAAATGTCCAGCCAATCCCCCACTATGTTTTTCTTTCAAAAGGTTATCCCTCATTGAGCATTTTGGTATGCACAACTAATTTCCCTTGAACAACAATCCTTCTTGAATCATGTAATCTGTCCACTAGCTTTTGTCTCTCAGCACAGGGTTCGCACATGCTTTGTATGCTTCCTTGAAATATGTATCAAAACAACACATGTCCTTAAGGTGTTCAAACCCCGAGGTCTTCACCTGAAATTCCTGCAGAATCAAACATCCCCTTCTCAATGCATCAACAACTTTGTTAGCATTCCCAACAATATATTTTATGAAAAAAGTAAAATTCTACATAAACTCAACCCATTTTGCATGCCTCTGATTCAATTTCTCCTGCTTGGTCATGAATTGTAAAGCCTGATTATTTCTATACAAGACAAATTCCTATGGGACAAGATAATGTCTTCATTTCTTCAAGGCTTGAATTATGGCATAAAACTCCTTGTCATATGTGGAGTATTTTCTCTTGGTCTCATTCAGCTTCTCATGAAATATGCAAAACGTTTATTGTCATGGTTCAAGACTTCTCCTATTGCAACTCCACTTGCATCACATCTCACCTAAAATGTCCTTTCAAAATTCAAAAAGACCAGAATTGGTCGTTCTGTTATTTTCTCCTTCAGTATATTGAATCTCTTCTCGGCTTCCTTTGTCCATTTAAAAGACTTGTGCTTCTTCTTCGTTGTATCCATCATCGACGCACAAATTCCACTGAAGTCTCTTATGAACTTCCTATAGAAGCTCTCTAATCCATGGAATCTCCTTACTTCAAACATGCTCCTTGGTGACATCCATTCTTTCATTGCTTTCACCTTCTATGGATCCATCTCCAATTCATTTGAAGAGATCACAAAACCCAAGTAAATGAGTTTTTTCTTCATAAAAGAGGACTTCTTCAGATTTATCAACAGTTTGTCCTGCTGTAGTCTCCTCATCACTAATGTTAGGTGCCTCAAATGATCTTCTTTAGTCCTACTAAAGATCAGTATATCATCCAGATACACAACCACAAACTTTCCAATGAAATATTTTAGTATTTCATTCATCATCTTCATAAAAGTACTCGGGGCATTTGTTAAACCAAATGGAATAACAAGCCACTCATACAAACTTTAATTTGTCTTAAAGATTGTTTTCCACTCATCACCTTCTCTCATCCTGATCTGGTGATATCCACTTTTCAAATCTATTTTAGAAAAGAAATTTGCTCCACTTAAACAATCCATTAAATCATCCATCCTCAGCAAAGGAAATCTATACCTGATGGTGATCTTGTTAATGGATCTTGAGTATGTACACATTCTCCATCCTCCATCCTTCTTTGGGCTCAATACAGTTGGTACTACACATGGACTCAAGCTCTCTCTGACCAAACCCTTATCTAACAATTCTTGGACTTGGTTCTTCACTTCCTCGTTCTCTCGAGGTGTCAATCTGTATGCTGCCTTGTTTGGTAGACTTTCTCCTGGTATCAAGTCAATATGGTGACTGATACTTCTTATGGGTGGCAATGAGTTAGGAATCTCATCCACCATTGTGTCGACAAAATTATCCAATAATTCCTGAACTTCTCCAGGAAAATCATCCATCAAAGTAATTGTAAGGATAACTCTGGGTTTCCTCACTACAACAAATTGCATCCCCTGTTCTTCCTTGACTTATTTCAGGAGTTCTTTCCCACTCATGAGAAGAATTCTTGTGTTGGCCTCCTCTTTCACTCTCCTCTCCTCTATTGACAACAACATGTGTGTCCTTCCATTCATTTCTATTATGTATATATTTTTTCTCCCAACGTGAATGACATTCATGTCAAACTACCATGGTCTTCCAAACAAAATATGGTATACATCCATGGGAATTACATCACACAGAATTTCATCTCTATATCCTCCTATCTTAAACTCAACCAAGCATTGTTTAGTAACCATTTCCTGGTGTCCTTTCTGCAACCATGAGACTTTGTATGGCTTCGGGTGTGCGGTTGTATCTAGCTCCAATTTCTCCACCATCTCTGTGAATACTATGTTATCAGTGCTCCCACTGTCAATTATCACCTTGCATACTTTGTCTTTAGTCTTGCAAGTTGTTTTGAAGAGATTGTTCCTCTGCACCGACCTTTCAATTTCTGCCTCTGGTTTTAAGAGAATTTTCCTCAACATTAGGGATCTCCCATCCTCTGCTCCTTCTTCTTCAACATTTCTTCGTTGTGCTTCCGAAATGTGAGCTTCACCTCCTCCTTATTTCTTTTTCTCGAGGAATTCCCAAGACATGCGTCATGTCTTTCCACAGGCATAACATCTTACATCTCCTCCTCCTCTTCTTCCTCTTCCTCTGGAAGAACTTCTTCCACCGCCCTGTCTCTCTCGGGAACTTCCTCCTCTTTCTGAGTGACTGTGTGGTTTCTCATCCTCGTCCTTAGACTTATGTTCTCTGTCATGGGTAAATCCCTTGCTTTTTCTTGGGACCGATCTTTTACATCTCCCTCACTGGCTTTGTTTTCTGGCCAACTTCTCCTCTTCCTTCAGCGCAAACTGATAAACATCCTCCACTTTCCTTATTGACATCATGATGAGATCATCCTGGATTTCATATCTTAGGCCATTTATATATCTGGCTACTTTTTCTTCATCTCTCTTTCTTCGTCCACTTCTGATGTTTAGCCTATAGAAATCCTCTGTGTACTCCTTAATTGTCATTCCTTTCTGTCTCAGGTTCTGCATTTTCCTGAAAAGATTGATCAGATAATCCTTGGACATGAACTTAGCCTTCAGATTGGCTACCATTTTATCCCAACTCTTTATCTTCTACTTTCCTTTGCTTCTCCTCTCAGCCTGCAGTTCATTCCACCACAACATTGCATGTCCTTTTAGTCTGGTGACAACATGTCTCACCCTTCTTTCTTCATCGACATCCTCGTAGTCGAAATATTTTTCCATGTATCTTATCTAATCTAATAGCTCTTCGACATCTAAATTGAATTCATACAATGGGACCTCCATATTGGCTCTGCCTCCTAATATGGAAACTGCTCTCAGCAAGCATTCTTTGGCAACATCCTCTCCTGCAGCTTCTTCGACGACATTCTCTCCCATTGCTTCTTCGCTCTTTTAATCACTGATGTCTCCAGCATCATGTGCTCATCTCTGCGTGGCCTCCATCACCTCTAATGTTGCACGGAGTTCTCGCATATCCCTTTCCACATTTCAATTGGCCAAAGGTGGTTCCACTCATCTCCTTGGTGGCATTGTGTTGACTGTCTATCACACACGGAGTACAACTTCAAGTTGTGTTGTCTCCTCTCCTTTTCCTGTTGTCTGCAAGAAAAATTCGTCTCTGATACCACTTGATGTAGACCCCCATTTCTCTCTTAAGGGTTGCGTGACCTCCTGGTCTAGGAGCGATCAAGATGTTGAGTCTGATTGACTCTCCGGGTCTCTACCATACCCCAAACCCACTTACACAAGTCCTTTCTCCAAATGCACAGGTCTCCTGAGACCTGCGGCTTCTCTCCCAAGTGTTGTTCGAATCTCAATGCCAAACAGGCGCTAGCTCCTCTCTATTAAGCCCTTTCTCCCTTGTGACCACTGGCGGTGACCACACGCTCGAGCGAATGGCGCATCGCGATTTCACGTTTCGTGACCCTGGGAGTATTGCTACCTTCATTCACCTGATAGCCAAAATCGTGATGACCCAAGATCTACGGTCCAGATCTTTCCTTGATCGACGGCTGCGAACAAATCGACATTTTGCAACTTCGAAGTTTCCTTGCCTCCGTACTCCCAATAGCTAAAATTGCAATGACTCTAGGTCAACAGTCCAAATCCCTCCTCATATCTGACGAACACGATGATTTCAGGGCCTGGCACCTCGCAAAGTCGAAATACTTGTCACCTTTGACCCTCTGATCCCTGAAATGTCAATATTCCACCTTGGACAATCAATGGTCTAGATCTCTCATGGATCCAACGACTCAGATCAAGTCGTGGATTTGGACTTTGCGAAATCTTAGTGTTCTTCCCTTTGACTTCTCCACAACGTGAGTCAGCGAAACATTGATCGTTCACCATGCATCCCTCCTGATGGACGGTTTCAATTCTCTAGTGTTCAGATCGAGCGACTGAGATCTTCCCCCTTGTGCTTACGCTATCTTTAGAGTTAGAAGATCTTCTGGGTGTTCAAAGGTTTCGAACCTTTTCTCCTTCGATGAGTCTGATTCTTGGATCTCTCTAACACTTATGCAAATTGTTTTCCTCCTGAGCTTGGTCTTCTGAATACTTCGACTTCCCACGCACACCTTGCATTTCAGGAATTTGATAACTCATATTATGAAGGATTTATCGAAGGGAAATTCCTCTTGCCTTCCTGGCGTTCTCCTTTCCTAACTCTTCTACGCTTATTTGAATCTCGAATTTGTGCACTCCTTGCACCAGATCTTCACGCAAGGTTAGATTTCTTGTGGATGACTGTGTACACCTTTCACCAGTATCAACCACTGAACAGAGTCAACCACATGAAGGGGGAAGTTCATTTTTATCCTCCCCACTCCCCCCTCTTGCCTCGCATGACTCTCAATTACCCATACCCAACCTATCTACTAGAAAATAATTGAAAGTGGCGTAGTACGATTCATGCATAGAAAGTAGCAAAACAAAATTTAAAGGTAAATGAAAGAAAGAATGTGTGTGGAGCTATGTGGTTTGGTACATACAAAACATATAATATACATACATAAGAAGGTAGCAACAAATAGTATATATTAATATATTTCATATAACATACATACATAAGAAGGTAGCAACAAATAATATATATTAATATATTTTATCATTAAAATATGTTTCCATTATACATGTTTCTCATAATATATACATTCATTTATTTTTCTATTTTTTAGTTTTCAAAAATTTGTTGATTGGCCCATCCATGTCTAGATATGATTCAGTTGTTGGGCCCTCTCTTGGTGTTGATTCAATATGCATGTCCTGATGCATTGTACATCTAATAAAGTACTCTCCATGGTGTGTAGTATGCTACTAAGGGACCTTGACTACAATAACAAAAAGGGTTAAATTTATATGGTTAGTTCTTATTCACAGAAGTAGTTCATTAATGAAAGTATCATTACAATGTTCTTTACCAGGTTGACTAGTCGAGACCACTAGTTTGGCTACCATGTGCTCCTACTCTCGCCAAGCATTCTCATCTATATGATCTGCCATCGGAACACGGAAAGTTATAAGTACACCATCTGCAAGTAAATATTAATAATTGTATAAATCCATACTTCTGATTTGATAGTCATAATATCATCATGGTCGGGTTGTACACCACCATCATCGGGCTGCACTCCATCATCATGGTAGGGGTGCACACCACCATCATCGGACTGCACTCCACCATCATGGAGATGTTTTCCACTGTTGGCCTCATTATTTTTGTTGCTCTCTTTCGTAAAACAAAAAGACACATTAATTTATGGGTGAAATCAATCGTGAATAGATTTTATGTGTAATCAAAAATTAAATTCCATTGATTTTACTTACGATGTCATTCAAAGGGGAAGATTTTGTTTTCCCCATGATTTGTCGAATTTCAACCATGACTTGAAAGACGCACTTGATCTGGAGGTCTTCTTTTGTGGTCACAATTTTGAATTGAGCCCCCTGCTTTGCACAATATCTAAAATTTGGCTTATTGGATGCAATTAAATAAAAGTTGGATGATGATAGGAATGATATGTGTTACCCCCCCAAGCTATGGGTAACTAAGGAGTTGATGTCTCAAGGCCCGTAGGTTGAAGACATGGAACACTGAGAGCCATATGAGCAGACATAACCCCTCATCTCACCACACATCTCCATTTGATCTTCAGAGAATAAAAGGTCTTTCTTCATGATATAACAAGTCTGGTCTAGTGGTAAGTTTTATTTTAATAATTGAAGCATTTGAATATGTTTCAAAGCATCCTTTCCTGATTATGAAAATGTTTTCTTGGAAATTTTTCATTTTACCTCATTTCACCTTGGTGGTTGACATGTTTTCCTAGTAAGTGGGTCACCCTCAGGAAAAGGATTGCTACTATGGGGTCTCCTAGAAGGTTCATTGTACCATTCTCGCACATACTTATCATTTTCCACACTTCTTCCCTTTTGTTTCCTCAGCTTTTGGGTTTTGAGCAATGAAAGGTGTAATGTCACCTAAAACACATTTTTTTATATATATAAAAAAATACACTCTTCCAACAATTATATATAATTATTATCACTATTGTCATTAGACTAATCCTTATTTTGTTCACTGATCTATTGATACAATATTTGATTTTCATGATGAATCATGACAGGGTAAGGAAAAATTCGAAGAAGTTTCTTTCCATGAGTCAAACTTTTAATTATATTCATTATATACTCCATCGATCACCAAAGACATTGCCCGAATTCAGATATTATTACTAAGCTTATATTCTTATTGTAAATTGCAACGCATGTCTCTATTGTCTTAACTAATTTCATAAATAATATTGCAAGGTCTAGTCGAAGGTTAGAAAGGACTTACTATCCCAAGTTATATTATACTTGGTATTTTCTTTTCTTCTCTTTATTCTCAAGTCTTATTCTCTTCCAGTTGGATATATTTCGTTTACTTGTAAATTGGTGTTTAACTAATCAAAATATTATATTATTTTTCCAAGGCAAAAGGTAATACCATTATGAATTGTCCATTTAGAAATAGAAATGCTTATTGTACTCCATAGATTAAGAATCAATTTTTATATGCGTTGATGGATTACCTATGGCTCGGCCTTAAGTAACATCGCAGTGACTCTAGCTCTATCAAACTAGAGCTCACACGATACCTTTGCCATGAATTTGTATTACAGCTATCCACAATCCTATATTAACTCAAATTAGTAACAAGGAGAGCTGTAGGTTACACACAAACAGATAACTGTAATTGTATTATTTCTTCATAGGCACAACACAATACACATATATAAAGTTGGATTCAGATCCAACTAACTCCACTCTTGGAGGGATAGGTTGAGAGAATATCTCAACATCCTCCTACAAATCTTCAAACCAATCTCCAACTCAACATAATGCATTAATGAAGCATTATCTCTAACACCCCCTTTTAATGCTTACATTAAAAAACTTATAATATTTAAACACTATTACAAAAAATTGCAACACTTTAACTTTCGTCTCTCTGGCCTTCATCAGCTCCTACACCCACTTTGATGCCTCCTAACTGCACTCTTTCTCTTCCTCTTCTTCGAGCTTACCATTCAACTCATTTAAAGCATAAACGCTTCAGACCATCATTCATGAACTTGTACAATGGACAATTTGACAACTCGGCTCATTGGGGCTTCCGTGATAAAAGATGTCAATTATTGATGCATTCTATGAACATGCCTCCATCTATCGGATTTTTTCTTTCGACTATCCTTCATTGTCTAGAAGAGCAGTTTGGATACAGAATGTCCTCAACATTCAATTATACAAGGTGACTTCCAATCATAAGAACAATTGTTCTTGAAACCGGGGCTGCCAGCTTATATCAAGATACAAGAGTTCCTACTTCTTTTACATAAACACGTAAACATATAAAAAAATTATGCACACCACACATACATAAATATATATATATGTAAAAAGATAGGCAGTAACTCTTTATGGTGGTTCTTCCTTCATATCGATCCACACAGGGATACCAAATGTTGATTCACCAAAAACATTTAGGATGACCATTTTTACAGCAGCAATAGATCTTGTAATCTCTAGACCTTATAGCAATCTCAATTCCAGGTTCTACAAGAACAATAAGGTATTTGTATATACAATAAAGCATTAGTATATACTCCTTCAAGTTCTCTTGACAAGGGCGAATTAGACTTCCTTTCCTTTTGCGTGACTTTCAATAAACACTTAGCACATGGAAATCTATTTTTTTTTTCTTTTACCTTCCCATCAACAACAGGATAGTGGCTTATGTTCTATTCAACGAATTTGCTATATACTTCCACATTTCCGCTTGTAAGACTGTAGCAAATGAATTAACGACTAGCAGTGATCAATGACAACATCTTAATAACGACTCTTCGTTTTGGAGGTGACAACAACGCATAGGGTTCTCTCAAGGCACCAACGAATTTCTTCAACAATGGCTCGTCGACCCTGGGCGCGTCACATCCTTTTAATCGGCTCTGCGATCCAAACAAATACAGATCGTGTCCTGTCCATAGCAGCGGCTCCTCTTGATCACCGGCAGTAATATCTGTTGCTCCAAGTGCAGAAAAACTCCTCCTAGGACGACTCACACATAGGTATTAACAGCGAATAGGTAGAAGATCCTTCTCGTGAGGAAATCAAATCAAACGAGCATTACTCCCACTCTGATACCAAATTAGTAACAAGGAGAGCTGCAGGTTACACACAAACAGATAACTGTAATTGTATTATTTCTTCATAAACACAACACAATACACATATATAAAGTTGGATTCAGATTCAACTAACTCCACTCTTGGAGGGATCACTCTTGGAAGGATAAGTTGAGAGAATATCTCAACATCCTCCTACAAATCTTCAAACCAATCTCCAACTCAACATAATGCATTAATGAAGCATTATCTATAACAACTCACACATCCATCGTATCACAGACTCTGTGTTCAATCCTTTTCCAACTCAGGGTGTGTCACCTCATGCCGAGTTCGTTTGACACGTTGAGGTTTCCATTACTATCACTGAAAGATTCCACCGAACATTTTGTTCCTCCCTCTTCATTCTATCACTCCATTTACAGTAGTAGGTTTTTGACTCTCCATTTACAGTGGTAGGTTTTTGACTCTCCATTTAGGTTTTTGGTATGGGAAAAACTTTGGAGTTATCACTCCATTTACAGTGGTAGGTTTTTCACTCTCTATTTCATACGACTATCACAGAGCTCCTGTGGACTTCAATGCCTGAGTATGAGGTAACAGATCTGACTTACATCGTTTTTTATATTTTCTGGTTCATTTATCAGTTCAAGTCTTATTTGTTTTTACAAAACTTCTCTAACTAACAGATTCTTTGGTGTTACAAGTTAGTCAAGCTTACCATCTCACGACCATTCATCAACCCATTTCAGTGACTAACCTACACTCTTACCAGGTACAGAACATTAATAAAAATTCAAGGGATTTATTTAAAATTTCACTCATATATGTGTGTGTTTGGTTCTCTTTGCGCTAACTTGTTATAACTCTATCATATACACATGGTAAGCAGTTCGAGGGTCATAATTGGTCTTTAAATAGTAATATCAAGACCCAAAAGAGATTTGGTACTTATCCTCCATCCAGTTTACTATGGAAATACACAAGTTTGGATAGGGTTCGATTTGGTTTCTTTATCATAGGAGCAAGGTTAAGACCTCAAGCTCTCGTCCTGAGTAAAATTCTTTCACCAATGTCCTTTTGTTCATACCCCATCGGGCTCGATTTCTCTGTTGGTTACTAGAGTAAAAAGATTGTCAAGGTTTCAACAATGGTAGAAGACAGTTATTTTAAACATTTAGCTATCTGATTGTTTTATTTGTAATTGTATTTAAAACCTTTACTTTAAAATCATTATTTTTTTTATTTTTTTTCCAGAAAAAATTGCATATTATATTTATGATAATATAATCCTTTTACAATATTAGTGATACTAGATATAACTAGACTTTTTTTACAATCGTTGTCTCATCAATAAAACTAAAAAAAATACCAGACATAAAACTAGACATAAACATCTGTCCCACTTAATTCCAAAACCAAAAATTACAATCAAAATATATATTCTCAGCATATTCCCAGAACCAAAAAAATCCATACATCTATTACATATCACTGCAAAAGCAGAAGAACCATTTCTTAAAAAAAAAGCCTAAATCATACCAAGAAAACAAAGAAACAAAATTACACTTGATTCCAAAACCAAAAATTACAATCAAAATACATATTCTCAGCATATTCCCAGAACCAAAAAAGTCCATGTATCTATTACATATCACTGCTAAAACAGAAGAACCATTCCTTAAAAAAAAAGAACCCTAGATCATACTAAGAAAGCAAAGAAACAAAATTACATCTTCATGAGAATATTATTGTTTATTTGTAATTGTATTTAAAACCTTTCCCTTAAAATCACCATCCTCGTTATTATTCCGTGAAACCTTATTTATTTCCGAGATTTATATTTATTATGGCGTAAATTCCTTTGACTATAGAGGGCCTAGGTCACAAAGACCTGTGCTCTCCTTTTATGGTCGTGGTTTATGAAATCGTCCCCATGTATAATAGGGTTGACGCCTCAATTCCTTGATTAATACATGTGCAGAATTTTATTACATGGATAAAATAGCATCATTAAGGCTTTCATGTTCAATATTTCGAATGGTTTCTCTGTTATTTTTATTCTGGCTATATACATATAAGAGAAAAAATATATAAACCTTAGAGTTTTTATTTTAGAGTCATGTTATATATATATATATATATATATAAAAGAGAAAAAATATATAAACCCTATAGTTTTTATTTTACAGTCATGCTATATATAATATATGGATAAGGGTTTATTTTTTTTATGGGTTTTTTCTTTTAGAACATTTTTATAATTTCCTTTAAAGATATATAGAAAAAATTTCTATTTATTTGAACAATATCAATGTAACTACTATAATATATAGAGTATGAGTGGGCCTAATGGTTAAGATCATATGTTTCCTCCTAAAAGATCAATATATTATTATTATGACTTTAAAAATAGATTATTATTATTATTATTATTATTATGATATTAGTTTTTTACTTGACCACAAAATAGTTTCAAATAATATTTCACTATTATTTATATATATAACTTACTATTTGAACAAAGGTAAATAACATCTTGCCTTAGAATACAAATTCTTTAATAACATATTTTTTCTTTTTCCTTGAAATGCATAGACAAAATATTGATAAATGTAATATTCTACTAGTCTATATTTTTTATAAATATATATAAACAATATTTCCTTTTTCTGGGTAGAAGTATTCTACTAACATTTTGTAAAAAAAAGAAATTAGTTATGTATGGATAAGTCATTCTACTAGTCTTGCTCTTTTTCTTGTATTTCTTGTTGTAGATATAAGTTCAATAATCTTTCTAAAAAAAAATCAAGTCATCATTATGTTATTCTCTAAAGTCAAATAATGTATAGATGAAATAAAGAAAATTGCTGCAATTTAATAAGAAATAACGAGAGTAATATAAATATAACAAAAAAAATAGAAAACATATATGAGCTTGCTTTAAGAGTGGAAACAAATTGAGTAGAAAACCACTTCCTCCCAACCATAGACTAGAACATCCAAA
>WSFP011477137.1:0-16782 GCA_009831015.1 Picea engelmannii
GATCAGGATTTTGCACATCGCGATTACTCCCACTTCTTCTTGTTCTTTAAAAGGCATGCAGATTATCTTTGATCCAACGATGATTGGGTCTTGTGCTTGAATCCAACGGTTACTGAGTCATCTCCACAACCATACCAATACTCACACTCCACGCAGAGGTTCAACGGTCCAGATCATTCTTTCTTTAACAGCTACGATCAAATCGTGAAATCGCATATCGTGATTTCGGTGTTTCCGTTGTGATTGAACACGGGACTCGTGAAACTCCGATTCCCGATTCGCTGATGAAGGAAATCAACTGTCCAGATCTCATTCTTATCCAACGACTGTGATTACATTGCGAAATCGCATATCGCGATTTCGGAGTTCTTGATGTCAAGAGATTTGGCATTACAAAGTCCCGATCGTCGATGCCTCTGCTGACGTCACACGTGGTTTGACACGTGTTAAATACTGCCACATGTCACTCTGATTCGTGACTTACCTGTGCCTAGACTGTTGAATCTTCCTGCCACCTGTCATTACCTGGTTGTGCCATGTGTCCCTAGCTGACGTGGACTGCTATCGTGAATTAAATCGATGGTCTAGATCACATGTTGATCTGACGGTTCAAATTCAGTCGGGATTTCGCATATCGCGAAATCGGGGTTTTCATTGCATTGTGTTCTTTGCATTATGAAATCCCGATCCCCGAATCTCTGATGAAGCCTCCTGGCTGCCACGCATCCATACAAATGAACGGTCCAGATCCTTGCTTGATTTAACGGCTACGATCAAATCGCGAAATCGCGTATCGCAATTTCGGGGTTTTCGTTGTCGAGTGAACTGGACATTTCAAAGTCCCGATCCCTAAATCTCCGATGACTTATCTCCCTCGCAACTTCTGCAAATCTGATGGTTGTCGGCCTTTCGGGAAATTTGAATGGGATCCAACGATCTCGTCTATCTTCCTTCTTCTCTGTAAACTTCTGCTGCGCGCGTTTTCTTTAATGCGCATGTTTTCTTCAATGTTGTTCCTCCTGTGATTTTACGTCTGAATCCCCAAGGGGTTTTATCCTTCATATCCTGCCATTTCTGCTGTTGCCATCAAAGACAACAATCATCAACACCCATTCGTTGCTTGTTCAATATTTTCCAACAACAGCCTTCGGAGAACGAGACTGGGTCCACTCTCTAAACCCCTCTGCTCGATAACATATTTTTTAGGGATTTCACAGAACCATGGTTACCTAGTTTTCGTCATCCAATAGTCTATACTCTACCTCCCCTCAGCTTGCAGCAGGCCTCAGACTTGGATTAGTTTAACGAGACAGAAGGAGGTTTTTAAATTTCATCGCCCTCCCCTCCTCAAGCAAGTTTTGGACCTTCTGGTCTTCATAGGGGAAAAGCAAGTTTTCCAGACGAGGAAATAGGTCATGGCGCAGAAGGGATTTCCTTTCTATCAGGGAAACAACTGGACCCTCCAATTTTTCCCACTGCTAAGGGCTTCATTTCAGTTTTTTTAGAGGCAGAGGAGCACAGGGGTTTCGACTAGACTCTGGATCCTAAAGAGCACACTCATGCGACACCCTCTCCTCTACGTTCAGGTGGTAGTACTGACCCTGGTGGTCCTAGGACGAAGACAGGAGAAGGGCACAGGCTAAAACAGAAAAACCTAAAGTCAAAAGGGAAAATAGGAAATTTGGTCCTCGGAGAAGAAGTGGATCTATGTCAGCTTATTCACATGGAAAACCAAACCCTAGTGGGTCGATCCAGTGAAAGAACATTTTCACTCAAAACCTTGACCGACTGGATGCATATTTCCTGGAAGGAACATCTTGGATATGTCCCTGAGATTGTCGAACTAAACAGGAATTGGTTTGCATTCACTTTCCTACAACCTGGGCATTCAAAGTGGGCATTAGGGAAACCCTGGAGCATAAACAACTCCCCCTTACTCCTTAATCCATGGAGTCCTCTTTTTGACACTAGCAAAGAAAGGATGGACATTATTGCGGTTTAGGTGAGGCTCACGGTGCTCCCCCTCCATTTTTGGTCCTTTGAGCACTTCAAATCAATTTGAAACTATTTGGGAGACTTTTTGGATGCTGATATGACCTTCAAAGAGACGAAGCAAAGGAAGGTGGCAAGGGTCTTAGTTAATTAAAATATTAGGGAAGGTCTTGGAGAGGAAGTCGACCTTAGTTGGGGAAGCTACACATACACCCAGAGGATGGATTATGAAATGTCCCCTTCAGGTGCAGGAGATGCCATCAATACAGACATTTGATTAAAAATCACGGTTTTTCAGTCAGGACCAGAGGCATGGTTTTTAACAATGATAAAGGGTGGATCCAAAAGGTTAACTCTCCCACTGCATCCACAAGTGAAGGATTTCGTTTTCAGGATGAACAAGGCCGATAGGATGATTCTTTATAGGAGGCTCTGATACTAGAACGTCACTCTTCCTCACTCATTTCAACACACACTTCCAAAAAGGGAGAAGAAGCTTTGTGCCCCTCCAAGACTGGCTCGAGACTACTACCTCACACGACCTCGGGTATTACTTCAAACTCCTCTCCCCCTATTACTATTTTTATAAACAATTTAAATTTAAATGGCAATAAGTGGTTGAGGACTCTAAATTTACCGACCCATGGTTTCCTTCCTCCTCTGCTAGCCACTCAGTCTTCGACTCCCTCTGAGATCGCTGTGATCGATCCCCCTAGAACAAATCGTTTATGTTCTGTAGAAGAGGACTCTTCCTCTTCTTCCTCAGCCACCTCAACAAGGCAATACTTTCTCAGATCACAGAAAAAAGGACCCTTGGGGGGTTTAGCCATGGAGTCGGTAACCGCGGAAAAAAGTGGGCGGAGTAGAAAATATTATATTTCGAAGGCACAGAAAAAAGTCAAAAGTGATATTTTGGCTAGAAAACAACTCTCTATTGAACGGGCGCTTAGAGCAAGGAGAGTCCTTGGA
The DNA here is from genome assembly GCA_009831015.1 of Picea engelmannii. NCBI lineage: Eukaryota > Viridiplantae > Streptophyta > Pinopsida > Pinales > Pinaceae > Picea > Picea engelmannii. Next base: position 2,962 of record WSFP011477137.1, read on the forward strand.
AAGGGCCCTTGATGAAATGTTGTTCTTTTAACTGCAGGGGTCTGGCTGCCCCCCTCAAAAGACCAGCCCTTAAAATGGTGATCGATTCAGAACACCCAAATATTATGTTGTTACAAGAGACGATGGGGGAAGGAGAGGAAGTAAAATCCAGATTAATCTCCTTATTCCCAGGATGGAACTTTGAAACCCTGGATGCAACAGGAAGATCTGGAGGTCTGGCAATTGGGTGGAACACCTGTTCTATTCAAGTCACAAATTCTTGGGGCTTTGAGTCAGGTCTTGGTATAACAATCCTCTTGTCGGAGCTGGAGGATTTTCTTCACATCATCAACATCTATGGCCCCTGCTAAAACAGAGGCTCATTCTGGGAAAAGATTTTCACTAAGTCTTTCTTGTAAGAACAACATGTTATACTTGGAGGGGACCTAAAATTTTCCCTGGGGATTTCAGAAGTTTGGGGAACACATGCGAGAGCATATCCTTTGACCGGTTACTTCAAAGAAAAATTGGTCGATTGCAATTTATTGGACATTGAACTAGTAAAACTCAAACCAACCTGGAGAAATAACAGAGTGGGGGAAGACAGTGTAGCCAAAATATTAGACCATTTTTTGTTAACGAACACTCTCTTGGAAAATCATGTTCACTTGAAGCAGTGGATTGGCTTCAGAGGCATTTCATATCACTGCCCGATATTTTTGGAGTTAAGACAAGGGTCGAGCAAGCCACCAAGCCCCTTCAAATTCAATAGGACTTGGTTAACCGATGACTCCTTTATAAACTTGGTAAGAGAAAACTGGACCCCCTTTCCTCAAGAGAGCACATTCTCGGTTGCTTCTCACTTTATTAAAAATCTTCAAAGGATCAAAGAAAAAACAAAGATATGGGCTTTCCATAAACGACAAACAGAAGAAATGGAACGTAAAAATATGGAAACCCAACAAAAGCAAATGTTGGAGGAATAAGGGGGAAGTTTTTCCACTCTAGAAGCCAAGATGAATCTACTCAAATTGGAAGAAAGGAGAAACAAGCTACTAAAGGAAAAGGAAGAATTGTGGATGTTGAAAAGCAGAGCTATCTGGTTGAAAAGTGGAGATGAGAACACAAAATTCTTTCAAGCATATGCAAAAGGAAGAAAGTGTTCAAATACTATTTGGCATCTAAAGGATTAGGATGGAAACTAGGAAAATACTTTTGAAGGAATGTCAAGAATAGGAAAAAGGTACTTTCAAGAACTCTTCAGAGCAGAGAACCAGGCTACTATAGAAGAAGTGGTCTGTATGGCCTAGTACTTTCCTAGATTCACCAATGAGGAGGATAATAGAATGTTGATTGAAGAAGTTACTATCAAGGAATTAAAAGAAGTAATGAGAAGATTCCAAAAAGACAAAATTCCAGGACCAGATGGCTGGACCATTGAATTTTTTCTGGGCTTTTTTGACCTCCTAGGTCAGGATATTCTAAGTTTGGTAGAAGAGATCAGACTTACAGGGCAAATGCCACTAAGCCTTAACTCCACCTTCATAGCCTTAATCCCAAAAAAGGACAACTTTGATACTTTGGATGATTTCGAGCCAATTTCACTCTACAATTGCATTTACAAAATTGTCTCCAAAATCATAGCAAGAAGAGTGAAAAGAATACTCTCTAATAAAATTTCGAGTGAACAGTTTGGATTTTTGGAAGGTAGACAGATCCACGAAGTGGTAGGGGTGGCACAAGAAGCACTACATAGCATAAAATCCACAAAACTAAGAAGTGCAGTACTAAAAATTGATCTCTCCAAAGCCTACGACATAGTAAGTTGTCTCTACTTACGTCTTCTTCTAACACACTTGGGATTTTCAGTTTCTTTTGTCAGATGGAGTATGTGTTGTATTACTACAGTCTCCTTCTTAGTGCTTATAAATGGATCAACCTCCCCTTTTTTTTGCTCATAAAGAGGCTTAAGACAAGGTTGTCCACTCTCTCCGCTACTTTTTCTCCTAGTAGTTGAAGGCCTCAGCAGAGCACTTTCAGAAGCAAAACGAACCTTGGTCTTTTTCTGGTATCAAAATTTTCCCTTCCCTCCAAGTTACACATCTTCTTTTTGTGGATGATATACTTATCTTTAATACGGGTTCCAGAACTGAAGCAGAGATTCTGAAGAACATCTTAATTCTTTTCTCCAAAGCTGTTGGAATGGTCATAAACAAAGGGAAGTCTTCCCTCACAACAAACCTACTTACAGAGGAGGAGAGGGGTTTTTTTAGACAACACTTTCCTTTTACGAAAAAGAATTTGGAAGAAGGGTTGAAATATCTGGGTTTTGTTTTAAAACCAAATGAATATAAGAAAGAGGATTGGAATTGCCTTTAAAAATAATGGAAAAGAGACTCTTATCATGGAGTCACATATGGATTTCCAGGGTGGGAAGATTTGTCTTAGTTAAGTCGGTTTTGGAAGCTATCCCAGTATATTGGATGTCACTATCCTGGATTCCAAAAGGAATTCTAGAGGCAACTGAGAAACTCACTTTCAGATTTCTCTGGAGTGGGAAAAATGAATCACATGTGACACCCTGGGTTCGATGGAAAATAATCGTTGTTCCAAAGGCCCTTGGAGGATGAGGCCTTAAAAACTTACACTTGTTTTCAAAGGCATTGGCAGCAAAAGGAGAATGGTGACTGATAAGTACGACTAGTCTCTGGAAAAAAGTAGTAATACAAAAATACATTAAACCTAATTTTGTGGGGACATGGATCAGACGGGCTCATAAGTCATTGAAATGAGTCTTGGTCATCTGGAAGGAAATTATTAACTCTTTTCTAGTTATAGGGAGAGGACTTTCCTGGAAGATAGGAAATGGCCACCGAGTGAGATTGGGAGTGGATCCTTAGGCAGACAGTGAAGGCCAACACCTCCTCCCAGAAAAACTTATCCTCCATTTCAGAATCAAAGGTTACGACACTTTAGATAAACTTGTCGATCCAGATCAAACAACCATTTGGTCTCAAGGATGGAAATTGGCTGTTGAACTTGAACTAGAGGATGCATATGCAGAAGAATTGGAAAGATACATCACAGGCCTAAAAACAACACAAGTAAGACTCAGGGATCAAGAGGATGGGTGTACTTATTTAATTCAAGAACTAGTCCAAAGTGAGCCAGCCTGGTGGTGGAAAAAACTCTGGACGATAAACTGCCTAGCAAAGTCGAAACTTTTCATGTGGAGTGTATTAATAAAAAAGGTACCAACATGGGATATCCTACAAAAAAGAAACTTTTATGGCCCTGGTTGGTGTCTTCTGTGCAAAACAGAAGGAGAAACCACTCAACATCTTTTCCTAGACTATCACTATATCAAGGAGGTCTGGACAGAAGTGTCTAGACTTTTGAAACTACACTTATATTGGAGTGGCCACTCTTTGGAGCAAGCCTAGAAGGACCGGTGGATGAACAGAGAAACTAAAGCCTACATAATGTTGCCTCTGGTGATATTATGGGGTGTATGGCTTGCCCGAAATACACTCATCTTTAAAGAGGTTTATCTAGCACCAGAAATAACCAGTCTTAAAATCTTGGCCATCCTCTCCACATACTTACCGACTGTTGGGAGAGTCAAGACAAGAAATATTCAGGAGGTCACTATTGACAAAACAAAACCTTGGGGTTTTTTTTACGAAGCTTCCCAAAATAATAGATGTGGGGGAGGAGGGATTTTATACCTCTCAGATTCCCACTACTTCACACTGACTTCTGGTCTGGGATCATGAACAAACAATTTTGCTGAACTAATGAACCTCAAACTACTCATTGCCTTTGCTCTTGAAAAGAATTGCAAAATGATCACAGTTTATGGAGACTCAAAAAATGTCATAAATTGGATAAATAGCACACAAAGATGTACAAATATCAGAATTTCTAACATAGTGGAAGAAATGAAGAAGTAGACCGGTCGTCGAAAGAAGGCACACACTTGGACATGGAACATTGGAAAATTTCAGAGTTCCTAAATGATCACATTTAGGAACATCCTCAACAAACCTTCATGTGAAATCACTGGACACCTTTTTGGGAATGGACAACTATATGCAGCAAAATACTTTGTAAAATTTTGTAAAATCCTATTGGATTCTATAATACAACAAATATAATAGGAAGGAATTCAACGAGCTACGAAACAGATCCACAAAAATACAGATGATATGAATACACTCTGGAAATGTATCTACAAAATGTAATTTTGATCACAATTGATAATATAAAATTACGTTTTTTTTCTTGGAAAAAAATATTTAAGCTTGAGCTTGTTGTCTATGTGATATTACATGCTATGTTACTCAATGCCATGCCTTGTTAGTGGTTGTTGGTTTGGTTTTGGTTTGTGGTATCTATGTGATGTTATAGGGTATCTTACTTAGCATGGCATGCCTTGTTTGTGTTATATGTTACTTGGTTTGTGGTTGTTATTTATGTGATGTTATTTGTTATCTTAATAAATGTCCTACTTGTTTTATGGTTGTTATGTATATGATTGTTCATATTTTACGCATGTAAAATTAGATAGAAAAGAGGGAACTTTGTATTTTGAATTTATTATATCTGGACATTTTAAGCCACCTGATTGGGCTCATCATCAGGAGCAAAGTGATGAATTGAAATAGCCAACAACGTTTTAATTAATACTGTGTCATGCATGCAGGAAAGTCCAACGTGAAAATAATATAAAGAAAGGTAAAAAAGTCAACCTAGGCAAACACATTGTTTTTTATGAGGTGGATAGCCAATTGTCAACTATTACTAAGTTCAAAGCCTCCATCTCTATTTAGATTGTTCTGATTTTTACTTATTTCAAGAGCTTCCTGATTTTTCTTTTTATGTAGTGCTCCTCTGATTTGCAATGATTTTAGTGTTTTCAATCTAAATGTGGTGCCCTTGTTTGGGAGAGTGCTCACCTGAGGTGGATCTCCATATATGATTGTGTATAACATCTGCACATTATTCTTTCAATCGTGTCTGAACTAAGCACCTTATTTCTCCAATATATATTTTACCACGAGAGCAGGGAATAACATAGAGTCATTTTTGTTGTTCATAATCTCTCGAGTCTTTTTCTATGTCGAGTTTGTTTCTAATTGTTTTAGGAGAGGAAAAGTGACTTTAATGTTCTTTTTTTATATCTATGTTATTTTTTTTGTTTTTCCCTTTATGTGTGATAAGGCAATCTTACTAATCTCATCATCATCATTATGATTTAAGCAAGGTCTCTTATGAGTTTTTCTAATGTATTTTTTATCTATCTATCATTGTAAGCATTCTTTTTTAATATTGTAGATAGATGGTTTATCTCATACTCCAAATGAATATTAACATAGACTATGATGGCATGAGTAACTAGAGTGTTAATTACATTAATATTTTGTGTCGGGTAGTGGTGTGAATCCACGTGAAGATATATGCTAGTGTGAGTCTTTTTCCTATACACATGATGTACCAAGGAACGATCACTATTTCTTATGATGAGACCATCTAGAAAAGGAATGCAGTTGTTTTCCTCGATTTCTGTTGTGATTTTGATGTGGTCGTATCCATTGTTCAGGTGGTCTAAAAGCCTATCGAGATTGTCCCTTCCATGCAACCAATTTACATTAGTGTCATCTGTGAACATGATCCACCACATAAGTTGTAGTGAAGAGGATTCAAATGTTTTTCTTTCAAAATATTCCATATATGTGTTGGCAACAACCAAGGCAAGAGGGGATCCCATTGTGATCCCTTCAACTTGCTCATGGATATTTCCTTTAAAGCTAAATAAAGTGGATGTTAGACACACTCTGACCAAGTTAGTTGTCTTTTCAATCATTGCAAAAGAGGAGCACTACATAAAAAGAAAAAATAGGGAAGCTCTTGAAATAAGGAAAAATAAAAACAATTTAAATAGAGATAGAGGCTTTAAAATTAGGAATAGTTGGCAACTAGTTATCCACCTCATAAAAACAGTGTGAACCATATTTGGCTTGATTGCATTATTCTTATCATGCTATGTTTTCCTAGGTCAACTTTTTAACTATTTTTTATATCATTTTCAAGATGGACTTCTCCACATGCACGCCATGGTATTAATTAAAACATCGTTGGCTATTTCAATTCAACACTTTGATCCTGATGATGAGCCCAACGAGGTGGATCAAAATGTTGAGATACGATAAATCCAAAATGCAGAGTTCCTTCTTTTCTATCTATCTAATATGATGTTACAATCTATCTTACTCGGTGTTGTGTCTTGTGGCCCATCTTTGGCATGTGATTGTTATTTATGTGTTGTTATAGAGTATCTTATTACACTAGCATATCCATGTGTTGGGAATTCATTCCACATCACTACTTCTCTTCTCAATAATGTGTAGTGTATGTGCAAACACAGTGCTTCAATAATATGAAAGTTGGATTTGGGGTGTAAGTCCTTGTGTTGATGTGATAACATCCTACCTCACTCTAGTACTAACATCCTTACACCAAAAGCTTTGTCAATCTAGAAGTTGGTTGCAGGGAATAAGTCTCAAGGTTGATTTGATCATGTCCTAAGAAAGTTACCAACTTAATGAGAACTCTCCAGAGTTCTCATATTTTTAAAGGTCGCATTGAGTGATTATTTTCACCCCCAAATAAAAAAGTGGCACTACCGATAACACCTCTTTTTTGGGTGGTGGTTAAAATCCTTGTTTTAAATCAAGGCCTTGACAAAAGCCATAAAACCTTAAAATTGAGCCTCAAATAGAAAAGTGATGCTACCAGTAGCACCAATTTTTTTTGAGTTAAAATTATGACTTAATTGAAACCATGGGTGTAACGTCCCCCAACCCAGTTGAGGTCCATTACATGCAGAATACTCATAAAAATTAAAATTTTACAGCTAGTTAATTTCCTATAGCTTACCACTATGAATTTCACATAGATTTAACTATTGTCTAATACCATTTAATAGATGCATCTACAACATGCTTAAATCATACATGAATGCAGTAAATATCTTATTCCAACAATATATATGTCATTCTCAATTACAGAGTTAATGCACAACAAATAAACTCATAATGCAAACAGAGACAAGAAATAACACTTATCTTTTATAAACAGTTATACAACCAGTTGCTTGGTACGGACGTTCCACCCAACCATAGACATGTTGTTCCAAATCTCAACAATAAGTCATCCCCAAGCCAAGGATAACATTTCACAAAATACGGTGGTCTCTCACTATCCACTCATAGCTCATAAATCTCACAACCCATTGATATTATCCTACAACTATCATGATTTTCCACCAACTCTCTTCCTCTTGACCTGCCCAACCCAAGGAATGTACCCCTTCACTGATCCCAATCCCTTGGGTGTCCCATTTGTTTACCAGGGTCTCTCTGGCACAGGTAACCATGAATCTCTCTATTGGGAACTCAAGGGAACTCATTGTTAGGAAAAATACCAACAAACCAACATCAAACACTTGTTGTTGTAGTGCAACTCACTCAGGAGTTCACTCTTCAAGCCTGACAACCTAGATCTTCAATATTTAGCTCCAATGCGCTCCAAAAATGCTCCAACTTGCTCTAGAATTTTCCCTCCATGGATGCTCCAGCTCCAAGCTCTCTTTCTTGCTCTCTACTTGTTGTTCATGTCCTAAACTTTTCTCTCAGAATGTTGTAGCTACCCATACGAATTTTCTCCTCTTTGGCTGCCTTTCTTGACTAGCACACTTCCCCAAGCCGATCGTACTCATCCCCCATGCTTCCAATAACTATGGGATGTGACTTCTCCACCCACCTTCTTACATGCATTCAATGTTTGGCTTTGGGGACACTCAATTAGAAACTATAGTTCAACACATAATGATAATAAAATTCAGAAATGTGGGTGGAATTAATAGACATGTGTGTTTCCCCTTTAGACCCCTCTTAGGCATTCTCTTTGACCCTCCCCTCTCTTGTGGATTAATTCATCCCCCATCTCCATCCATGTCCCCTTAGCAACTGACATCACATTTTATTATTAAAATTCAGAAATACATTTCACATATACATCGCTTGGCAGTAACCACACATTATATCTACATTAAGCATTAATTAAACTCGGGATTATAGTGGGGATGTTACATTCCCCCTACCCTACCATTGTGCATCGTTCTCGATGCACACTATGTCGATATACATACATACACAAATTTACATCACAATACTTTAGAAAATAAAATTCCGCAATGTTTACAACAACAACAACAATTCCAACAAACATCTCTTATTCCTCTCAACTTGTTGACCCAAGGAATGCACCATTTTTCTATCAAGTTTAACCCAAGGAATGTACCATTTGTTTATCAAGGTTAACCCAAGGAATGTACCATTCATTTATCAGGGATAACCCAAGGAATGTGCCATTCTTTTATCAGGCCCCCCAACATTGGTTGGCTAGGACTCTCAGATGTGGTTCTTGAACTCTAGTTGCTCAAAATGGAGTCTTGCATTCTATTTTCTTCAAAATCATAAAAAAATGTGGGTATTCTTCCCGCATGTTTTCTTCATGCTCTCGTGTAACATCTTCAAGACCATAGCAAGTCCATTGAACCTTTACCAGTCCTATGGATTTTTTCTTGAGCACTTTGACTTTTCGGTCTAGGATGCGTACTAGCTCCACCTAGAAATCCCCTTCGTGCTCCACTTGGATCACATTGCAATCAATTATGTGGTTAGGGTCAGGCACATATTTCTTTAACAATGACACATTAAATACATTATGCACTCTCTAATGATGGTTTTGTAGCATCGAGAGATATTCCCACATTGGCCTTGGTGTTGGGCATGTGGGAATATTTGCCAACACTCACATTGCATGTTTTGTTTTGATGAAAACCCCTTGTATTTTGAGTTGGGGCTTGGTTGGGGCTTCACACCCACATGGAAGAATAAACAATTCTAATTTAATGTTGAGTTTAAAATGGGTTCCTAAACTCACTCATTATAGTCCTATAAAAGGAGAGGTAATGTGAGGAGACACTCATCACGTCTCATTGTGACAATATGGAGTTGGCATAGGTGAGTGAACACCTGTGCCAAGGATATTGGGAGGCAAAATTTCAGCAAAGGAAATTCTTCACTTTGGCAAATCTGGCCTAGGGTTTTTGGGCATTATGTTTTCTAATTTTCTATACGGATAGTTGGTACAGTCCATACGACTGACGTCAGTAGTATGTATAGTTCGTACGAATGATGTCAACATCCCATACAACGGGTGACATTTGCAGCCAACAACGTGAAGTCAACAGGATACAACAACATGTTTGCAAGTTGGAAGAATTTTTCCGGAATTTGCTGAAAGTTGTAATTTTGCTAGGAGGATTGTTTTGTCCTCATAATTTCTCAATCATAAAATTTTACATAACACAAATTTTTGTGTCTTGTGTGTATGGATGATTTCTCTTTGATCTTTGTGTTTCCGTTGCTATAAGTATCTATCATAACTTCAATGTAGAATTATTCAATGATAACAACCCTAATTTATTGTTTGAGGTCACTTGGAAGTAATTCTCAAATATGAAATTGTATGCATTAAATTGCTCTAGTTGAAAATTTGACATGGTATCAAAGCATAGGCTCTAGAGAGAGAAGGATCATCTTCTTGATACATAAGTGGTTGCAGATTTGTTCATGCATACTTTTTGTTATGGGCATGTCACAATGGTGGGCACTCTGAGGGTTGATGACAGGTTGGAAGGAGGAACTAATTTCCTAGCATGGAAGGCTAGGATTCTTCTTCTCTTGGAAGAATATGATCTCAAAGAATACATTGAGAAGGTGATTCCATATCCAAATCATCCGAAAGAATTGCCATCCCATAAGAAGAGGGAAGTGAAGGCCAAGTGAGTGTTGTTGGATTATGTGGAGGATCACCAGATTCCTCATATTTCCAATAAGAAGACAAGAAAGGAGATGTATAAGGCTTTGGTGGGATTGTACCAAAACATAAATTTGAACCAAAGTGGATTTTGAGGCACTAGCTCCGATCTATTGAGATGTCCGGTGTAGATATAGTTGCTAGCTACCTCACAAGGATCACTCAGATTCATGGTTAGCTTGCAACCATTGGTGAGGCAGTTGATGACATGGAGTTGGTGAATGTGGCATTGAATGGTTTTTCCGAGTCTTGGGAACCATTTGTGCACGACAAAATTTTACACCATTTGACAGTTGTGGACTGATTGCATCTAGGAGGAGGCTCAGATAGATTCTAGAAATGGAAAACAGAGTGGTAGTGATGATGAGAACCTAGCTCTAGTTGCTCATGCTAGGAAGGACAAAGGAAATGGTTCCTATAAGAAGGACATGGGGAGAGAGGGATCTCCATAACAAAGGAATAAGAAGGACCTTAGTGATTAAGGTATTTTTCCCCTATTATTGTGAGTCGTAATCACAACAGAGCAAGACCAAGTGAAAGAGATAATTGTCTCCCCATAGTGACAAACACACAAAAATCAAAGAAAATAACTACTTTATTTAGGAGAAGGTATGGATAGAGAGGAGAAAAGAAGGTGCACCTTATTCTCCCGTTTGATGTCGATCCTCACTCCAATTCACCAAAGAACCCTTGATCTTCCGTTCAAATTAACTTGTAAGACAAATACAAAACAATAGCTATGTCAAGAGTAGTTATATGATCATAAACATGTGCATGTAATATGTCATATTCAAAGTAGATATACAAATAAATTTACAATGAAGACAAATTTGGGGAAAAACACGCTCTTTTATTACCAACAAGTAGGAAAGGTAAGTTACAACCTTGTCCAACTTGAGGCACTATCTTGAAGCCAATTGTCTGGGTTCCTCTAGGAATCTTCAAGCATCAAATCAATCGATAAAGACTTCTCTCAATGACTTAGATAGGGATAAGGAGACACACTATAGTCATATAGAGGAGAAAGAAGCTCTGGAAAAGGAGTTTCTAGATTAAAGGGGATGTTGATCAGAGAATATGGAAAGGAGGATTGCTAGATGCTGGAAGTATAACTTTGCACCAAGGTACTTGTCCTCATCTTAGCCCTAAATGATTTTTTATATCCTCCCAAAGAGGTTTGGGGAGTTGGATTTCGTTGAGTACAGGCCAGGGTCGTTGGGAAACGAGCCCAACCGAAAAAACCGCACGAAAACACGAAATTATTTTATTTTTCACGAAAAATGAGGGCATCCACGGGTTGTAGTGATGAGAGGCATGGATGTCCGCGTGTTGGATAAGGGAAACCTATGGATGTGCTCTTAAAGCATGTTTTTTAGATGATTTTGGAGGTGACTTTTAGGGAAAAGTCTAGCAAGCATTGGGAAAGGGTTAGGCCATGTCACAAAAGCATAAGTGCGAAATTTTGTGCTATAACAGATGCACCCTAATGTGTGAGGTTAGAAGGGAAAAATGATAGTGGAAATACATTATGAACTCTGATAGGCGAGGATGCAACGAAGTATCCACATAGGTTCTCGAACAACTAATTCAAAAAATCAATATTCGTCAACAAAGATCAAGCAAGAGTTTTGTTTCCCAAGTTGGACATACCCATGCTCATGAGTGATAAAGCATGGACGCTAAAGAAAATACACTGCAGATCCATGGTACATATGAAAGTATGACTAATTTCCATGGCCACAAACAATATACAGTGGATCCATGTGATAAATATGAAGTAGCAAGCATGGCCACAAAAAATACACAATGGATCCATGTGAAAGAAGATCATAGCCATGAAGAGATACACAATGGAGCTATGTCTCAAAATCAAGAACATAGGATATCTGGAACTAAGAGAATGAACAAATTAATCCTCTGTAAGTACCAATGTCTGTGAGGTGGCACCATATGAGTCGGGAAGGAGCACAAAAAGAGGTGGTGGTCATACTTCACCTGAAATCTTCACAATGATCCATCGTGGTACAAGTCTACACTATGCGAATAGATGAGTCGAGGTTGAACACACTAAGACATCATTTGATTATCAACCATTGATGTATACCATTAACAAACGTGATACAACCCACCAATAATGATGACGGGATCCAAGGTACCATGGTACTATCTAACAAGTGTGAATGAATGAGCTGGCGTCGAACACTTGGTAGAAACTATCCAACATAGGATATTGAGGTATTCTCCCTTGTTGAGGAAAATATATGAAATAAGCTTACTCAAGCATTTTCAGATCTTGCTTGGCTAAAGCAAGATAGACGGGAATATCACCCTATGTTTATAGCCATCAAAATTTGTTTCATAATCCACAAGTATTGATTACGAGTTCTTAGGCTGATGTTTTTTTATAAATGAAAGTTTGCTGAACAATTCAATATTTATGTAATCTTCTGAATGTAACAGATGCTAAAATAAATATAGAGACATAAGTAAAAACACCAAGTCAATAATCAAAACAGATGAGACATAAAGCAATCATTTATTCCATTCCAATTTATCAAAAGAATTGTTTTGTTTACAAAATTCCCTGAGGAAGTTTGTCCCAAGTCAAACTTAGATGTCCTCGATGAAAACCATACAAAATGACTTCTGACAGAAAGTGAAAAAAATTGAACTTTAAAAGCTGGATCAACTTGCCATGAATTGTTGCCCACTTGACTCTGCATAATAGCCTTTATCAATCATGAAATTTAATTCATAAACAAACAAGTCTACATAGACTATCAAAGATAGATCAACACCTATGAAAAACAAGTATCTGAATGATGTAATTCAGCCATGAATCTTGTTGTCTACAATAGGACCCTGCTATCATAAAAAGGAATTAGGCTTTCAATGAATTAAAGAATGAATGAAAACTGAATTATCTCAGTAAAACTCAAGAGTAGACCTTAGTATGCTTCTCCTTCTATTCTCCTCTTGTTCCTCCTTTTCCCTTTGCCTTTAAGCAATCAAAATTAGTTGAAGTAGTTAAACTACCTCTATAGTTAAGTTAACTAAAACTTAACCAACTTTTTAGTTAAGGGGGAAAGGTAATAAAATCATAATAAGGGTTTTTAATAAATAATAACTAGTAGGTGAGACCCCTCGTGACTCCCTTTAGTTCTTTAACAAACATAACACAACTAGTTAATCAATCAAACACATCCCTCCTTGTGGCTCACATCATCACTCTCATAATTTGACAATTTATATCAATGATAATTGAAATTATTTCCAAAAATATATTATCTGTATATCCAAAAAATAGTGTCTTGTCCAAAATTTCAGAAGTCATCTATTCTCAACAATGAATAAATAAAAACACTTAAAACCATATTTGCTACTCTGGGAGGAAATCTTTCCCTTGTTGTTGTTGTCACCATTTTATCTCTCTGAATTTGCCTTAGGCTGTGTGGAGCCTTTAAGCCTAATGTCACTGATAACATGAGAGCAATCATATCTCAAATGCATGCAGGAGGACACAGATTTGGCAGATTCGTTTGAGGGTGAGGAGGGAGCAAAAACGACTTTTCCTTTGTCAAGAGCATGGTGGGCATTGGTTTTTAACCTTTTTCTTGCATGGGAAGACTGTACTGGTGAGTGGACAGGGGCAGCTTGGACAATTTTATTAACAGGTGGAGGAGCAGGTAGAGACAAGTTAGGCCAGCCACAATGTTGGGAGACTGTCGACTGGACAATCTCTTGCCATCCGTCGTTTTCAGGGACTTCAGGTTGTAACGAGACATGAGGGGGCACTGGGATACCAAGGACATGTGGGGATTGGAAGGGATGCCTTTCTGGCCTCGGTTGGACCACTCCTTGTCCAATCCAGTTAAAAAATCTAGCTTGAAATAG
>WSFP011477140.1:0-16781 GCA_009831015.1 Picea engelmannii
ATAATACAAAGACTCGGGATTATGGAAAAAAAAAAGAGGTTACATTTTGCAAATGTTTTAAGAGCATTTCATAAGTGTTGGGAAGATGATGCTACTTACTTCAAATATGTATTTGATAATATTACAAATGAATGTACATTTCGTTATTGTCTTGATGAAAAATAGTCCTCGATCCTACCTTTTTTTCCTTTCTTTTTTTAACCTCTTGCCACACCCCTCGAAAAGATATCACATTGACTAAAGGTAAATCAAAATTCAAAAGGTTGGGATTTGAAGAAAAAAATAATGTCTAGTATTCAAAAGTTGTACCAATTCTTGTCATAATCAAAGTTGTTAGATTCATGTATTCTCTACATCCTCATAGATGGGGATTCATTTGTAACTACCATGTTCAAGGGATTGATGTCATCTTCTCTATCCTCGTCATCACTTCTAGACAATCAATGTTCTTTGTATCTAGAATGGTGTATTCTCGATAAACATTGTTATAATCTTCTACACCCTCTAGATACGGTTGTTCATGTTCTTGCTGCTTTTTTGGAGAAGGTTTATTTATTTTGTTCCTTATTGAAGATGGGCATGAATGAGGACAAGAAACCTATATATGTCTAGGTTGTTGGCATAACCAACATCGAAAAGCATGATTCTCGTAATCCAAAGTTTGAACCCATCTAAAATTACCTCGTTCTAATAACATCTTATTTGGTAGGCCCTAACCCATGTCAATCTCAAACACATATTATGTCATATGTGAAAAGACCTAGTTTAATCCGATCTAGATATGTTTTGATGTAGCGGCCCAAAATATTACCAATATCCTTAAGAATTGTTAAATGTAAAAAATGAAGGGGCAAATTTGGGAGCCAAACCCAAATCGACACCTTTTTGTTATAGACACAATGGAAGGATTCAAATTAGGGAACCAAGGAGTAACAAAAAGACCTTCTCTACCCCAAAAACAGGGACCCTCTGATAAAACTCTTTGATAATCAATTGTATTTTTCAAACTTAACCACAAAAAACCCTTTAAAGCAACTGTATTTTCAAATTTTGGAGCTAAACCCAAATTGGCACCTTTGTTATAGACATAGTGGAAGGATTGAAATTAGGGAACTATAGAGTACTAAAAAGGCTCACTCTATCCCAAAACCAATGACCCTCTTGTAAAATTCTTTGATAATCAACTATATTTTCAAACTTGACAACAAAAAAACCTTAGAGCGGAGATAAACTTCACAATGCTTTGTCTGTGTAAAAAAAATCCATTGGTACAAATTTGAAGTAGAAGGCCATAAACCATTGAATCTGCAAATTACCAACGAAGATTGGTAAAAAGAAAACAAACATGTAACCTCTAGCTCTAAGACCTCCAATTTGGGCAATATCTCTTCTGATTTCTCTGGGATATACATAGTAGATATAGGAGGGTTTGACATTGTTGAAGTAGATTATTTATTTTGAACCGCATCCTTAAAAGAAATAGGTTTTGAGGATGATGAACTATCATTTCCCACCATAAGATAAGAGTTGAACCTTTGCAAATATGATAATAAAAAAATTGCAATAGAAGACGATGTTACCCTCACAAAGAAGACGATGTTATGCAATAGGAATTCGTTGGCAAAGTTCCAATTTATTCTTTAAATCCACCGCATAACTAGTAGAATTTACCCACGTGCCTAAGGTTTTCCGAGAGAGGGACTTGATCATAATCTAAAATTCTACCTTTGTACCAAGGTCTGTATAAAAAAATTATTGAACAAAACTTTCTTCAAACATGCAATCATTTCGTCGAACACTTAGCATGCATTTTCCCTATGGACAAACATTATGTCAAACACTTCATTTGTAGATGTTTCTTCAAACACTTTATAGGCAACCTAAAGCACTCAAATAGAGAGAGGTTGGATATTAAGAGGTTCTTGTAAACCCCACTCAACTTCCTCCAACTGGCCTGCAAAGTCATAGAGCCAAGCCTTATCCAACTCCCTGTTGTCATTTAGCATAAAGAGAGCAACCACCATCAAAAGCAAACTAACTCTACCAATTTTGTGTTTTACCTCACTTCTATCATTGTTCCCTTCTTACTATAATTTAGAAAACCAAGTGCTAATTCTTCCAAGCTTACATTACAACCTCTATATTAGGTTTTCAAGGTGTATATCTATCTTAACTATGAATCTTTTAAGAACCCATAAGTTTACACTTGAGTTTTTTAATCCCACTCAATACTCAATAAATTTGGTTTAAATTAAATCTATGTAAGTATATTCACATCTCCATCATTCCAAAGTTATTAAGTGAATCTCCCCACCACTTCCACAATTTAAAAAACATCTAATCCACTAAGTCTATTGATAAATAAATGGGTCTCACCTTGATAAATTCAATCTCTCTAATTGTTTTGAAACTAAAAATATCTTATGTCTCCCCACCACTTCCACAATTAAAAAAACATCTAATCCACTAAGTCTATTGATAAATAAATGGGTCTTACCTTGATAAATTCAATCTCTCAAATTGTTTTGAAACTAAAAATATCTTATGTATTTAGGAAGCAAACTTTTTTTTCCACGTTGGAATTCTGCGCTGGAAACCCACCCCAGATACTTCCCCACATAGTGGCTGGTATGGGAGTGATAAAGCTTCGCAGCCCCAAGGGACACAGGTTTCGAACTCATGACCTCTCCCCAAACTGGAAGAGTGTGCGCATGTCTTAACCAATTGTGCTATCCCATGGGACTTTTTAGGAAGCAAACTTACATTATGTAAAATAAAATCATATTAATGTTTATTCGATATTATTGTAAAGTATATCCTACCAAAATGATGATACAATCTCTCTAATTGTTTTGAAACTAAAAATATCTTATATATTTGATGATACAATCTCTCTAATTGTTTTGAAACTAAAAATATCTTATATATTTAGGAAGCAAACTTACATTGTGTAAAATAAAATCATATTAATGTTTATTTGATATTATTGTAAAGTACATCTTACCAAAATGATGATAAAGATAGTTAAAGAGGATTTTTTAACAATAATATAATTAATAATAAATAAATATTCAATGATGATAAAGATAGTTAAAAAGGATTTTTTAACAATAATATAATTAATAATAAATAAATATTAAGAATAGGAAAAAAATGACAATAGTGAAAAAAAAGTTAGTCGCCCTCATTCTAAAGAATGGCATTGCATGCGATGTCCCTTTCAAAATAACTTGATATCGTTTCAAGAATAGTGTGAATTAGTGGGTCCTTATGGACTGATTTAAGTGGCAGATTCAAAAATGGTGGAACTTAACATTAAAGTAAAGTAAAAGTGTTAATAGAAATTCTCTTATTGCCTAAAGAAGAATTTATAACAATATAGAAGAAGTTAGTGATAGACTTACAAAGTTAAGTTAAGCTAGTTATATATTTATAAGTTAATGTTTTGTGTTTTTTCCACGGGAAAGTTTCTCGATTATATACAACAGTATACAATGTTTTTACATAGCAGCATTACAATATCCATCCCGGAAACTCAGCAAGGTTTGATCACAAGACCTCCTCCCAACACTTGGAGAAAGGTACACTTGTCTTACCATCTGGACTTAATGTTTTGTGTTGATGTTTATGATGAGGAATAAGGAAATGTAACATTTTGTAACAATGTTCATCGTTGAGAATAAGGGATTGATGTGCTGAGGACTTTGTATTTATCTAAACATAAAATTTATTGTATTATAGGATAAGAATTATTATATTATAGGATAAGAATGTGATAAATTTTGCTTTAATATAAATTTAAGTTTGAAAAACTTTTAAATATTTTTTCTCATTTCAAAAACAATAAGATTTAAAGTCATTACAATAACATACTCACTGTAAATTTAATATATCATTTACAAAATATTATGAATTTAACATGTTATTTACAAAATATAATTTAAATAACCAAAACAACAACATGCAAAAATTACTTAAACTACATTACTTAAACCGAATCCAATTACAAGTAATATTATTTAATAACTTAAACTGAATCCAATTACAATTACAATTAATATTATTAAATTACTTTATGTTTAAATAGACTAATTTAATAATATTGTTGGTGAAATGTCATATTTATTTCTTCATTGTTTTGGGGTCAACGTTGTCTCTCTTGAGACTTCCTCAACGATAATTAATAAGTCCACTTTCTAATAGATTTTTATTAATTAAATATTTAATAATTAATATCTCCACTTCCTCGTAGTTTTTTATTAATTAAATATTTAATAATTAATAACTCCACTTCCTCATAGTTTTTTATTAATCAAATATTTAATAAATACAATTTTATTAATTTTTTATAATATATTTTTGCATTTAATTTGACAAAGGAGATTAAATATTAGACATTGGATATCCTAACAAGCCCACTTCTTTGAGTTTTATTATAATATTTTATGCATTTCATTTAACACGGGATATTAAATATTAGACATGGAATATTTATAGTTTTTATGGGTTTTTTCATTTAACGAAGAAAGAGAGTGAATATATATTACATGTTTATAATTTTAATTTAGAAAGAGAGTTAACAATTTAATATTATAATTTAGAAAGAGAGTTAAAATTTAATATTAGTGAAATTTATTTGTACACAATAAGTTATTAATTTATAAATTTATAACCTAATAAGTTATTAATTTATAAATTTATAACCTAATAAGTTATTAATTTATAGCCTATATCTTATTAGTATTAGTTTTAACTAATATTCATGAAGGATGAATGGAAAGAGGTAGAAAGACTAATAAGGATTGGAAATTTATAGAAATGAGGAAGCTTTGAAGAGGTGTTCAGAACCTTGTATAATAGATAGGGGACTTCCAAGATCAAAGTATTTCCTCTTATCATAGTTTGGGAAGTATGACTTGTTAGAAACTTGAAGTTGTTTGAAGACAAAGAGACACTTCTCATCAAATGTGTTGTTCAATCCTTAAATATTTTAAATCCATACTCACAGGTACAGAAAAAATCTATCCCTCATATGCAAGGTGAAGTGGCGATAAATAAGAATATCCCATGGGCTTTTACTGATGATGCATCACAGGGAACCCTTCTAAGGGAGGCTCAGAAGGCATACTATACTTATCTTCAGATCACACTATTTATTTTAAAGATGAAATTAACATTAGACTAACAACTTATGTGAACTAATGCTTTAAAGCTAGTACTCAAACTAGCATAAAAATTTGGTGTAACCCAATAACAATTTTTTTGATAGTCAAAGGTGGGTTATCCAGTGGATGTGTAAAGAAATTGCTCTAAGGGATTTTACATTACAACCCTTGGATGATGAAGTTATCGATCTACTTTCATCTTTCTCATTTACATCTTTGTCTCATATTTACAAGGACAAGAATAATGTTGTAGACGGGTTCTCAAAAGTTAAAGTTGGATTGAAACACAAAACCTAGATTGTTTCAGTGATCCTGAAGGGTCATACTACATAATTTAATAATGAACCATGGACCTAACTGTAGCCATTACGATTTCTATTTCAGTTGTATGTATAATGATGTATTTTAATAATATATTTTCACTTACCTCTGGATGAATGATTCATGTCTTTATCCTAAATGTCATTTTGTTTCTTTTTGAAGAGGCTAATTATGTAAACTAAAGAGGAACAACTTTTATTTTTTTGTGTGATATTGGATCAGACATAAGAATGTCATGTAAAATATTTAAAAGCATTTGTCAACACCATGAGCATTTGACAATGTATTTTTATTATATTAATAAATATACATATTTTTTTCCTTTAAAAAAAAAAAATGTGTTTTAACTATTTTTTCATGATTTTAGATAATCCAAGATCATAATAAATTATTCAATCACAACTAACATTTATGAAATATGATTAATAGATTATTATACAAATAATCTTAAAAATAATATTTCATAATATTTTTAAATCTAAATTTATTAATAATTATATTCTTTTTTCCAAGAAAAATATTATATTTTTATTAATATAACAAAAATACATAATCAAATATCATATTCACTTTACTATAAAAATATATATATATTATTCTTCATCTATTTAACAAAAAATAATTTTTATTAATTTATTATGAAAAGATTTCTTAAAAAATAATACTATAATATATTTTTATTTTTTATTAAATTATTTATTAATTTATATTTAAAATAATAAAACATGAATTATTGAAAATTTTATTAAATTTATTAATTTATATTTAAAAAAACAACATAATCCATATAATTAGTATTATATGAAGGATTTTTGCCCTCTAATTTAAACATTGTTTTGGTCTTTTTCATTCTACCTTCTAGTTATGAAGCTGTCTTTAAAAAGCTGTGACGTGACTAGAGAATGTATCTTTACGGGGAACACTATACTATTGATTCATGATTCAACATGTTTAACTACTTTGAAAATTAACATGATTTTTATGATTTTTATTGTATCTTTTATATTATTAATAAAAGATTCAATAGGTTAAACTACTTTTAATTATAATTATTTTTATTATATTTTTTATATTATTAATAAAATTATTTGAGTTTTTTTTTACTATTTTTTTTAATGAGTAAAAAATAGGTCTTATTTTGTATGACATCTATAGAGACACTAAAAATTTTAGGGAAGATAAGGGTTAGTGTGATCAAAGGCTGGTGCGATTCCAGAGTGACTTTGAGGAAGTTTCATGAGGTTTCGAGTTCAAATCCCCTCGACTCAACACGACCACGTGTAACACGAGCACGTGCCCAACTAGTTGCTGATTCCGCTAGACATTAAAAAAAAAAACTCATTAAAAGCTCAAGATATCATTTATGAAAATTGAACTTTGATAAAGAAAATAACAATCATTTCTCATTGTGAGATAAATGCTTCCACCACATGGAGGGCGGAAGCCAGATACATGTCTCTCAACCTTCATGCATTCCTCTAGTTAGCACTAGGCTAGTGCATTTGCAGTGATGGTGGTATGCGAGAGTGTGGTGGTTGCTCTACACCAATCGCTGAAGGTGGTGGAGGTGAGCACAATGGGTATAATGGTTTGGTTAAATGATGACTTTGGCATGAGGTTCTTGAGAGGTGGTAAGAAAATTGGACCATTGCAAGCTTGGGAGATGATGATTATGGGTGGAGTAAGAGTTCTTGAATGGAGGAGTTCTGATCAATTGGTTGTGTATCCTAGGTTCACAGGGCCAGGCCCTCCTTCAAATTGGCTCCGTTGGCTAGTAAGGGAAGTTTATGTCCTTTCTCTCCTAGTTGTATATAACTTTACTTGATTTCCATTTGCATCTATGTTGGTTTGGTTTTCTTATTGGGTTCTCTAGCATTTTGGTTTCTGGTGTATACTCTGCTATCTATAGTGGGGGGTCTTGTGATTGTTGTTTGACTTTTACTCCAAGGCTCTGGCTCCAGGTTTCTAGGTTGTGTTGGGTAATCTAGGGTCTTTCTCTGTTCTATTTGATTTCTATCCAAGAGCCCATAAGTTGATCTCTCCCCTCTATTGCAACTAAGAGGTGGCTTCCCAAGACTTTTAGAGGTTGCAGGTGGTGGGTTGTTTGTGGTTCTCTGTGGATGGGATCTATGTTCTCTCATACATAGGTTCATTTGCTCACTATGGTAGATAATGTGGCTCAAGATAGGCCTGAATCAAGGCATCGAGGATCAATGAGGAGGGGGAAATCACGTCCTCACTGCACAAGGGTGGAAAGAGCTCCTGAACACACTAAGTGACTTTTTAACCAAGGTACCCCTCCAAAAATTCAGCAAGAGGTGGAGGATATGATAGGCTTGGTTTGAAAAAAACACCTCCAGACCTCCAAACAACAAATCAAAGAGGAATTCCAAGATCGGGTCTTAGATTGTGGCTTCTCTAGGTCTAGAGATACGAAGGTTTTTTGGGCATTGAAGTTCTATTGGCTCGCCAAGACATTCATAGCCCTAACAGTGAAAAGCAAGGGGCACTAGGAGCTAGAAAATCTGGATAGACTAAGGAGGTTGGAAGCTAAATTCATAGTTCTATGCAAGGTTGTTTTGGGGCTTAACTTCAAGGTTTCAAATTGGGAGTTGGGCAAAAAGGAAGAAACAATAGAGGTAATTGGAACCCTAGGTTCACATGAGACTAGCTCCAACCCCATTATCATAAAAGACGAACTAAGGCAAGAGGTGATTGACAAAGCTAAGGATATAGATACTTTCAACCAACTAGACCCATCATAACCAACTCCACAATGATCATGTTGTTTCCTAGTTTTTACTCAGGTTTCAATTGTCTATTTATGTGCCTCTTATGGTTTACTATGTTGTACTTGATGTTTTGAACCTCTATAGTTATGTCGGATATAGTTGGACTGATTACAAACTTGAAATGCTTTTGAAAAGCGATTTAAGGTTTGGTTTCCTTCATGACAAGCCTTAAAAAACCATGACTATATCATTTTTTGTATTATATTAATATAAAAATAAATTAACTTAAAAAAACAATCGTTTCTCCCAACTACCTAAACTATGTTTATTTAATTTATTATTATTGTAACTTAATAAATATATAATAATTTAATTTACTTATCTTATTTAATAAGTATATAAATTTTAAATATTTTAATATTAAAATAACTTTTAACATCTAAAAATGAATATAAATCCCACACTTACATTATTCCTTTTTCTGGACAAATGTACAAATGTATTTATATAGGTCACATCCACAACTAACTTATAAATAAAGGAGAAGACAAAGCCACGTGATGTAACCTTGCAACATAAGGATATGAGGGACTATGTACTATTAAAAAAACAACGATCTTCTTCTATGACAGGGATCCTCATATAAGCTTTTCTTTGACTTGACTTGTGGTCGTTCCTAATTATTATAATTTTTTTAATTTATAAATTTTATTTTAAATAGTATTTGTGAATTATGAATGTCAATAGTATATATTTTGAATATTTATATTAACATATTTCTATTATTTTATTTCATTATTTTAAAATTTTAAGATAATTTTGTAATTATTATTTCTATAAAATTTCAAATTATTTTAGTATATTATATATATATATATATATATATATATATATATATATATATAAGATTGAAATTATTTTATAATAATATATTTTTATGTTGGAATTATATTCTATATTAATAATAATAACAAGTTTATAAGAAATCAAATTTAAGGAACTCTATTAATTTGAAAGGGATATTTAAGGTGTCTATATCAAAGTTGATGTGATATCATCATTCCTTATTTTGTTATTAAATTGTTCATGGTTTCAGTGTCATGTTTTATAGGTTGTTTTGGCTTGTGGTTGTTGTTTTATGTGTTCTTGCATCTTATCTTGTACCAATGGGGTATTTCTTATGTTGATATTTTGTTTCACATTAATATTGCTTTTTTAATCATGGGAGTCATTTAATCTTCTAGTAAAGAGATTTTCTGCCCAACAATTCAACAAAATTGTAATTTTACAAATTTTGATGATGGAAATGGATTTACTTGCCTCCATTTCCATATCTCGACAATTCAATATTGCAAAATTTTTAATCTAAATTGACAATTCCAAAATTCTTATTATATTTAGCCAAAAATGCAATAGAAAAAGATGTTCGGTTTGTTACAAGATTAACATATTCCCTAATTGTGTGTGTGTGTGTTGTGAATAATCCCACATGCATAACAATTATAAGACAAAAATGGTTTTTAAGGCATTACTCACACCAAAAGCTTTGTTGATTTGAACATTGACTTTGGGGTATAGTTCAAATAACATTCTTTCTTACTTTAGTGCTAATATGGCTAGTGATGGAGGACTTGACTCCTTGGTCACAATTATATCTGTATCAACGTCACACCACTCAACAAGATCATTTACCATATCAACATCACACCACTCAACAAGATCATTTACCATATCAACATCACACCACTCAACAAGATCATTTACCAAAGCTATAGGTTCAAGGGCAAGGCAATATGCTTGTAATTTAATCTATGCATACGACTATCATTTGTACTCTCCAATACAATGTTATCCTATGCGGTATGTTATAAGATTAACATATTCCCTAATTGTGTGTGTGTGTGTGTGTGTGTGTGTGTGTGTTGCGAATAATCTCACATGCATAACAATTATAAGACATAAATGGTTTAAAAAGGCATTACTCGCACTAAAAGCTTTGTTGATTCAAACATTGGCTTTGGGGTGTAGTTAAGTGGATTGTCACGATAACATTCTCTCTCACTTTAGTGCTAATATGGCTAGTGATGGAGGGTTGATTTCTTGGTCACAATTATATATGTATCAACATCACACTGCTCAATAAGATCATTTACCAAAGTTATAGGTTCAAGGGCCTCTCCATCCTTTTTTGGTGCCTCCCATTGGGGATCCATCATTCGGTCCTTCCGCTATTCTTTCATTCTTTAGCATGAAAAAAGCTTTTGTCTACTAGTAAGACGTTGCCACATGCCCATACTCATATAAAAACCTACATTAAAAAGAAATACACTTGTAATCCAATTGATGCATCCAACTGTGGTTGTGGTTTGTACTCTCCAATACAATGTTATCTAAAACCCTATGCTTAGACCAACATAAACTCAAATTTGGGCATATGTCAAGGTTAATATATCTATCATTTGTTTATGACCCAAAGCATTTTTAATAGTCAAAAGAGATTCAACAGAATAATGTTCAAGACGAAGATTGAGTATTCTTGCATAAATTAGGACGTCTAATGATGACTCTGGATCGAAACCCAACAACCCAACATTCTTTCTAAACCAAGGTTCTTTACTAACTACCCATGTACAATTCATCTTAAAGAGAGAGTCCAAAGTAACAAAACTCTTGGCATGGTGATGAATCAGAACAAGATCCTCCAAGAAAGAGCTTCAAGAGTCAAAGATCCACATCCAAAGGTTTGTCACCCTTAACATTATCACAGTAACAACCTAAATTCAAACCCCAACAAACATAAAACAAAAATCTAAATTCAAACCTCAACACTTAAATTTATAATGATGAATCAAAACAAGATCCTCCAAGAAGAGCTTCAACAGTCAAAGATCCACATCCAAAGATTTGTCACCCTTAACATTATCACAGTAACAACCTAAATTCAAACCCCAACAAACATAAAAACAAAAACCTAAATTCAAACCCAACACTAAAATTTATAATGATGAATCAAAATAAAATCCTCCAAGAAAAAGCTTCAAAAAGTCAAATATCCACATCCAAAGGTTTGTCAACAATTCCAAAATTATACACATCATACTAAAAAATTGTGAAAATTCACTCTCAATCATAACTATACCATGTTAAATATACAACTTTACAATCAATTTTGTAATTATTCTTAGATGCTATTTTACTTTTTATTGTTGTCACACTTAACATTGCCACACTAAAAACCTAAATTCAAACCCAACATACATAAAAACAAAAACCTAAATTCAAACCCAACACAAAAAAAACCTAAATTCAAACCCCAACAAACATAAAACAAAAAACCTAAATTCAAACCCCAACAAACATAAAACCTCAATCATTAACAACAATAGGGTTTGACTCGGTACAGTACTCTTCATTCTTTCCTTCCATCGTATCCTCACATTGTGCACAAAAGAAAGTAAGCGTTTAGCCGACGGTCCCATAGAGCCATTGAGAAGGGGCCCAAAGGCGAAAAGCGTGCGAGTAAGGTGGAGGTGGAGCCGGCGGTTCAATGAACAGGCGCAGGGGCACATGGGGCTGAGTGCCCACCAAAAAATCATCATTCCCACTCACTCACTCACTCACCGATCTGCCGACATATGTGCCTTGAGACCGCGAAATCTGAGAGTCTTAATCGCAATCATGGCCGTCTGTTGGGCCGAGATTCCTTTGTCTTTAATGGGGGCTTTCTTTCCTGTACCTGAGAGGAGCTTTTTCTTCAATTCGGTGGGGTGGATATTGTCATATACCTAACCGTCTTGGATTGGATTCATCTGGTTTGGATTATTTTCACTGAGATTTTTTGTTATGATTTTGCTTTTGGGATTTTGCAATTGTTGTAATTACAATGATTGAATGTTCAACACGTCTCCTCCGTAATGTTTTGGCATATGAAATCATCTTCCTTTTTGTGGTAACACTTAGAGATCTTATGGCCGGTAGTGGAACACTTGAGTGTTGTCACCTCCCTCGGTGGTCCAGGGTTTTAGGAAATCTTACATGAAATAATTCACATATACACATTCACCATGGGTCCACATGAAATAATTCATGCCAATGGTTTACGATGGTAAAGTGTGGTTAACACATTCACCATGTTGGGTTAATTGTGAAATGGTTAGGTTATTATGGTCGGATGATTATAATCTTTCGTGTAGAGATGTAAGGTTCAAATCTTCTAAATTCATCTCATGGTAGAGAAGTAAGGTTCAAATCTTTTAAAAGTTTATCTTCACAAGTTCATCTCTAGTTTATCTTCACAACTTCATCTCTAATTTATCTTCATAAGTTTATCTCTACTACGCTAGTACGAAATCAAGATTTCCAACTCTTTAAAGAAAAAAGAGATAGATCATGTGTAAATCCTTTTGCTACCCTTATGCACAAACTACAACTTATAAATTTATATGTTTTCTTTTAACCAGGGGAATTGACAGACTCGCCAATTGTCACCGAGGAGACCCAGGGTTGAGTTTGAGGCACTGCCCCTATTAACCTGGGCTTGACACAAAAGCCTACAGACCATGTTAAGCAAGTAAGTTAAGTTTCAAACCTAGGCCAAGCTCTTGGAAAATTGATTTTAGTTCGAGAATAGAGGATTGAGAAGCAATATATCTTCTAGTATTATCTATCTCATGCCCCCTTGTTCTTTTTTGGGGTGATTAGATATGTTGTCTTATTCATAAAAGAATTTACAACCATATTCACCATTTTTCGAGTTTGATGTCCTTTTTTACCCCTGTAACATTAAATCCAAGGTGAAATATTAATTTCTAACCCTTTGTTGAAGTCTAAATTTGTAAATGCAAATTTGCTCAATGAACGTCATATTCCAACTTGGTTGCTTTACCATTAATAAAGATAGTCATCCTACTTTTGAATCTTCTTGTTTTTGCTCTTATACATTGATTGATTTTTCTTGTTTCCACTCCTTTCTTATTCTTTTCCATTTAATGACTAAGTTGAGGCTAATTGTAATGTCCCCCTCTTATTGACAAGAGTATTGAAAGACTTAGTAGTCCAATCGCCCCTCTAGACTATAGTCTCATGGGAAAAAGGGGGCTAAGAGGCTCAAAAGTGGTCACTAAGGAGTAAAAAGGTTATATTATTAAAGTGACTTTGGTTAAAGTAGTTAAAAAGGTTAATTGACTTGGAGTAGGAAATAAAGTAATACTTTAGAAGTCAATAAAGTAACTTGAGTGAAAATTAGAAAATGGAGGTATAAAAGAGAGAGGAAAGCGCCTCACTCATCATTCATGTCCTTTTCACTTAGCATCTTTGAGTGAGCTGCAACTTGAATGTTTTGAGGGTTTTGAGTAAACAAACCCCAAAGATCAGCAAGGAGGTGAAAGATTCCTTTGTTCCTGGTCCAAACTTGGCCAAGGTGGTGAAAGATTCCACCCTCACCATTCTACTCAGTTTCAGACTCATCTCAGGAGGTATTGTAGAGACAGGGCACAGGTTTGGAGGTTTTTCTACAGACTGGGCACATTGTTGGAGAAGGAAAGGTTTGATTTGCTTAGGAGGAGGCAGATATGAAGATAAAACCTTCCCACAAGGGTTTTCCATCACCATAGCGCCTTATTCCATCAGTTTGTGTGGGGTTTTCTCTCCACAGTGATTTATTATTGCATTGGGGCAAATTTCTTGAAGGAGGGCGCACTGTCACTTGTGGATCCAATGAGTTGGAGGGTTAGATCACTTATAACAACTGAAGAAACTCATTCTATGTGTTCCTCATCACCATATCTACAGATCTACAACTTTATTTCAGTGTTTGGAGGGAAAAATGGAAGAAGCCAAAATTCTTAGGGGTTTTCCAGCGAGGAGGTGCGCAACTCAGCCAGATTTGGGTGCCAGTATTCAAAAGGGAAAGAAATTGATATTTTTCATGCTACTATTGGAAGGCTAGGAGGACTCACAACTCCCATTGCTTGTATATGGAAGGCATCTTGAGCCTCAACTTCTATATTTCTTCTTTACTATTCAAGATCTGTATATCTCTTGTATGGAGGACAACTTATTAAATAAATAAAGGCCAGATATGAAGTTATTTGGTTATTCTATTATGTTCTTTCTCTTGCATCTTGTTATTTCCATCTATTGTTGTGTCATGTCCATCATCTATATGCTATAAAACTCAACAAACCTCTCCAGTGCAACCTTGATGAGCAACTTGCAAAATATTCAAACAAACAGTTCAAACAAAATCAGAATCAAACACTTAAGCTCCTAGTGAATCTGCTTGGAAACTTTATAGTGGTATCAGAGTGAATTCCTTCGCCAGTCTGTGATAAAAACTAATGCCCAGGAGGAGAGGTCGTGGGGGACAACTTGTATCAGGTATTCCATAAGAAGAAGAGCCAAAACAAAGCATGGGGGAAACTCATGAAACAAAGAATGCAGTGTCATAAGAAGTAGCAATTTTAGCTAAAAAGGTTATTCAAACAGTGAATGATACACTACAAAACAACCAGGTTATTATGCAACGTAACCTAGAGGAGATGCAAAATCATTTGTCTATGGGACAAACATAACTAAAGATATCCTTTGCAAATTTTCAGAAAGGGTAGGATAGGATGATATCCATAATGGAGGAACAATGCAAGCATCAAGGTATCCTCTCTCAATTCTTGATGGAGCAAAGATATGGCAAGGACTGACCCCTATTTGGAGGAAACCAAGGAGCTGGTGGATCTCAGGGAGGAATAGATCATGATGAGGAATTCATACAGAAATATCATACAAAGGATCCCAAATCATCCAGAGGCACACATTCTCATTCCCACATAGTTAGCAGGACCACACCTAAGCCATATATTCCTACCTTCTTCGAGGCACGACTAAGGGACATAAATGCATTTGGGCATGGAGGCATTGAGGATGAATGGGAGGATACAGAGACAACATATAAATATTTAAGTGCAGGTTTCCGAAGGCAGGTTTCCTTGGGAGAATATTGCCACATAATGTACAAATGGAAGTCTAAGGGACACTACAGAGGTGACAATGAGTTGGGGTGCAAGGCATGAAGAATGGAGATGCCCCACTTTGATGGATCTAGTCATATTTCAGCTAAGGCTAGGGTACGAAAGATGGATGCCTACCTTCAGTTGAACGCCATGAAAGAGGAGAAGGCCATCAAATTTGCAACATTACACTTGAATGGTAAAGTACATGATTGGTGGTTTCATGGAATGACCACTTTGGATCATGAACATGTCACTTCATACATTGACTTCACCCAAAGACTCATTGATATATTTGATAGGGAGGATCGAGAACTTCATTTCAAGGAGCTCATGCAGATTAGACAAACATGGTCAACATAAGCATTCATTGAGGAGTTTCCAAGAGTAGCAATTATGGTTCTAGATATGTCAAAATCCAAGTTATTGATGATGTACATAGAAGGTTTGACCGAGCCTTTATGAGGATGTGTTAAGGCCTTCAAGCCTATAACTTTACAGGATGCTATTGAGCACACCAAAGATTTGGTAGGGGTAACCTACAAAAACAAGGTCACACCTAAACCCCCAATCATTCCAAGAGGGCGAGAAACCAAACAGTTTGACAAGGGCAAAGAGAAAATGGATGAAGCGACTAGGAAGGAATTAAGAAGGAAGTAACTATGCTTTACTTGCAAGGAGCCATGGCAACCATGTCACAGATGTATGGGTAAAGGGAAAAATCATTATATAGAAGTGATTTATGATAGTGAAGATGAGATGGATGAGGAGGAAAGTGGAGCCATTCATAACATAGAGATGAATCAGAAGGAGGAAGAACATGTCTCACATGCACAGGGAGAAGAAGGAACCGCGTACCATACTACAAGGATTAAGAAGGATACCATTGCATCCATTAGTGGAGTGCCCAAGTTTAATACCTTCCGGATGAAGGGAGTTGTATAGGGACAATGAGCAACGATATTAGTTGATGGAGGAGCTTCCCATAATTTCATTGACATTGTTATGGTAGAAAGGAGACACATTCCCACCATGGACTTTAAGGGGTTTTTGGTGGAGGTAGCAGGAGGACGCGCCATGGCTTGTGATAGGTATATTCCACATATGAGCTTGACCTTGGGTAGATACACTTTGACACAAGATTTTTATGTAGTAGATATACCAGATACAAACATCATACTATGTGTGCAATGGCTTAGAACATTGGGACCAATCACCACCAACTACAAAACCATGGATATGTCTTTCAACATGGAAAATGGAAAAAGGCTCACACTTAAGGGGATGGTAGGAGAAGCACCTAGAGTGGTAACAACTAAGCAAATGCATGCAATATTTAGGCGAGAGGAGGTGGCCTATGGAGCATAATGTTTTGTTATGGAGAAGAATCATGAAGGGCATAAGTAGTATCCTCTGGACATACAGAAAATACTTCGCAAGCATAGAAAGGTTTTTGAACCAATTCCTCCAGGGCAACCACTAGATAGAGGGTTTGAACACATCATATAATTGGAAGAAGGGGACAAGTCGGTCATCACTACGCCATACATGCACCCTAA
>WSFP011477141.1:0-16781 GCA_009831015.1 Picea engelmannii
CATTCAGAAAAGATCAATCTTAAGGGAAATCCAATTAGGTATGGCCACACTCCCTAGCCTTCTATCCCTTATTTTGGGAAAA
Organism: Picea engelmannii; assembly: GCA_009831015.1. Classification (NCBI taxonomy): domain Eukaryota; kingdom Viridiplantae; phylum Streptophyta; class Pinopsida; order Pinales; family Pinaceae; genus Picea; species Picea engelmannii. Next base: position 83 of record WSFP011477141.1, read on the forward strand.
ATGCATTTGATATTTCACTACTAAACGATAAAAATGCAGATCAAGAATGATACATCATGATACCAAAATACAGTCACATACTAGGTTCATCCTCCCTACATAAGGAAGGAGAGCTAGTGTGTCCACTTTGGCTCTAATTAAGTGAAAGATTCACCACGACTTTAAAGGTTTAATAATTAAGTGAAAGATTCACCAAGATTTTACAAAAATTTATAATTCAGTGAAAGATTTGCCAAGTTTTTACAAGATTTTATAATTCAGTGAAAGATTCACCAAGATTTTACAAGATTATATAATCGACTAAAAGATTTGCCAAAAAACTATATATACATATTATATTATTGATAAAATAGCCTTCAATTTTTCCTATGTATCACGGGGATTCACCCAATTATTATACATATAAATTTAGGGGGGGTTCTTAAAATCACCCCTGTTCAAAAGAGAATTGTTGCTTCTTGTTTACGAGAAGCCTGCGAAGAATCTGGTGCGGATTTTCCTCCCATTGAACAGTTGAATTGAATACTTTGCACAAAACAAATCAACAAGCGTTATTACAGGTTAGTTTATTAGCGTTGTTTAAGTATTTTAGATAAATTTATAAGTTTTATAGTACAGATTGCCATTTTTAATTACTCATCTTAGATAGTTTCCGTTTTATTCTCTCTCATAAAATTATAAAAATAAAAAAGTAATAGTTTTGCTGTCATAGGACAACTTACAAATGATTTTCGCAAGTTTTCATTCAAAATCTGTAATATGTAAATGCTTGTACATTTGTGATTAAGATTTAATTGTGTTGATAGCTGATAATTAATTTCACAGAATTATTACTGTATAATATTAGATAATAGACTGTATATATTTATTTCAGATTTGTTTATTAGTTTGCTTTAATTGTTGTTTTCACTTAGATTGATTTCTTTAGTTAGTTTCTTTCATTTTCCTAGGACTTAGATCGGCCAACGGAGCTGCTAAACCCGTCAAGGTGGATCATCCCAAACGTATTGGGTTATTTAGACAACCCCAAACCGGATCCACTCTTCCAGTTGGCGAGCATTCATTTTTTCCCATCAACAAATGACGCTTGAAGGAGGGCCTGAAACTTATTAATGGCACGAGGTGGTCATAAGACTCCTCCACCACCTAATCACTCACCTATAGTGACAAGAAGTCATTCAAACGATAAAATTGTCCCTCAAACAACAACCACATCAAACGACGATCTACGGATCATAGTTGAACCAGCAACCCCAAATCCCACAGGTGGTGACGTACAAGATATTATCTGCCAATCTCTTTTAAGAACACATAGTGCCTTTGCCCGTTTAAGGCAACCAAATCGGCATTTGGACCAACCTTTAGATTTCTCTGATATCAGAGAACAACTTGGAGGCACTAACCTCACTTTAAACCCTACAGATCCAATCCACACTCCTGCTGTAGGAGGATCTGGAATACCACCCTCACCACCTCCATCATCTCCTTATTCTTCTGGAGAAGACTCTTCTGACGAAGGAAGTTCCCCTTCTCAGCCTTCCACACCGCCTACACCAATGGCCAACCAGAACAATCCTACCAGACCTTGGCTCGACTAGGATGTTGTAGCTATACCCGGGCCTTAGCATCCCTTACCCAAACATCCAGAGAAATGGCTTCCCAATTTTGACCCTGACTCTAAACAGATTGCTGAAGATCACATTAAAAAGTTTATGTTAGCCATTAGAATCCATAATGTCGAGCATGAAGGCGTAGTTTGTAGGTTGTTCCCCTATACTTTCGAGGGCAATGCCTCTACCTGGTACTTTGCCCAACAACCCCATACCATTGTGTCTTGGGAAAAGTTTGAATCTTGCTTTCTTGAGAATTTCGGTGACGATAAGTCTCCAGAAGTTCTAGTTATGGAGCTTTCTAGCTTAAGAATGAACCCAAAAGAGAAAATTAAAGACTTTAATCAAAGATTCTTAACACTTAAGAACCGAATCCCTACGGATTCCATGCCTGCCGAGAATCTTATCATAGCATACTATACTAAAGCCTTGCATCAAAGTATAGCCATTTGCGTTAAACGATCTAAGAAAGCCACGTTGTTAGAAGCCTTCGAAGAGGCCAACCAGATTGAAAAAGACATACTTAGTTTAAAAGACAATACTAGAAACGAAATAGAAACTAGTTCATCTTCCAAAAAGAAGATCGAGATCCTCCCTAGACCTGCTCAAAACAAAGCACAACCTAAAAGCTCAGATTTAGAAAACTTAACTAAAGTCATTCAAAAACTGTCAAATCAAGTTATAGATTTGAAAAGGACGGTCGAAGAAGCTTCTACGAGCAAAGGGCCTTACAAACCCCTGTTCAGGAATCCTTTTCCCACCAACCGACCTAATCCGAATATTGAGGGCTTAAATATAGAAAGTCTGCAATTCGCCCTTCAAACAATTCTAGAAGCCCAGGATAAATTGATGCCTCCTGAGATTCCTGAGGAGGTTGTTGAACAAAAGACAGTCCAATAAGAAGAGCAATCTTCTCCGAACATTTTTGGACACTTCTCGGATAACATTTTTCAAGCTAACTTCGAGACAGTGCATCCTTACAATACTAGGAGTAAGACAACAAACAAACCTTCTTCTGAAAACACTACGACTTTACCCCCAAAGAAATCTAAACCAGCTGAAACTAAACAGAGTCATGTAAACCCCAACTTAGATTATGATTTAGTTGAAGATCTAAAAAAGTTAAAGGCTAACATTTATGTTTATGAATTATTAAAATTTCTGTTTTTGCTACAAAAAATGTTACAAAACATCGCAGAGAATAGAAAAAATGGTAATTCAAACAGTAATAAGGTTGTACAGAACAAAGTTCCTTAGAAGACTTCAGCTAAAAATAATTTTGATCCTCACGATAAAGGAAGTCTTCCTATAAATAATATAACAAATATAAATAAGTTAGCTTTAGAAACTGCGAGTAAAAAGCCACAAGCTTCCACACTTAGTACTCACAGAAATGTACCTCCATTTTTGTTAACTTTCAAAATATTTAATAGAAACGTGCACAATTGTATGGTAGACTCAGGAGCGTCATCCAATGTGATGCCATGGTCCGTGTGTCAGAAGATTAATGCTGAAGTTGAACCATCCACTTTAAAAATCATACAGCTTGATCGAACTAGTGTTAAGGTCATAGGCGAATTAAGAAATGTGCTTATAATATTATCGTCTAACCCCTAAGTTCATCAAGTCATTGATATTATTGTTGTGGATATTCCAGAAGTGTATGGTCTGTTTTTAAGCAGGGACTGGTCAGAGAAACTACACGGCTATTTCGCAATAGATTGGTCTCACCTGTGGCTTCCCGAGAACGACAAGCCCAACAAGATCAAGGTAAATCGTGAATGCTACCTAAATCTCACTATCACAGATTTAAATGATCCCAATGAACCATTTACACCTTCTGCTGATTCACCCGAAATACAAGGGATGGATACATTTTTTGGTAATTTCATTGTCGAGACTTCAACTATCATTGATCCAGAACAACAGTCCGAGATTGTAGCATATGTGCAGCCAACAACTTCTACACAATGGTCTCGCGCACCCGATAAAAATCAAATTTGGTCTCTTTATTTTGACGGGTCAAAGTCCAAAGAAGGAGCAGGTGCAGGCTGCGTTATTATTGATCCCTTAGGTAACAAAACTTTTATTGCATGTAGGTTAGAATTTTAATGTACTAATAACACAGCAGAATATGAGACTTTATTGCAGGGCCTCAGAAAATCCTTAGATATGAACATACAAAATCTGACTGTCTTTGGAAATTCCGAAATCGTGGTTAGACAGGTAAGAGATTCTATCCATTGTCTGTCTCCGCATCTTAAAAGATACCAATCCGAGGTATGGTATTTAATGAATAAGTTTTCTGCTTTCAATATAAATTCTATTCCTAGATTTAATAACTCTGAAGCTGATCTATTAGCTAACATATCTTCCAAACTCTTTCCTGTAGAAGGCTTGTCCCCGAATGCATTCTCCGTCGAACTGTTGTTCAGGCCATCCGTTCTCGACAACATCATGAATTGGAGAGTCTTCGGCGACGATCAACAAATCATTAGCTTCCTGCATATGGAAGAAACCTTCCAAGGCGCGGTGATTGACAAATGCACTCATGATGACAATTTGCGCGATTTCACGGTAATACCAAATCCGAGAACTCATGAATCTTCATCGGACATGGTAAATTCGATCCCTAAATTTGTAGTTAGATTAGAGAAATTTTACGATCTTCAATATAAATTCAAAAAATCGGTCAACTGTAAAACCAATAGTTCCTCGTTATCATATGAAAAAGTAAACTTAGGAACTAATGACAATCCACAGTGCATTAATTTAGTGGTGGGGTGTTCTGAACAAGAAAAAGCCGTATTTATTAAATTGTTTAAATAATTTAAAGATGTTTTTGCATGGACGTATGATGACCTTAAAACGTTCGACCCTAACATCATACAACATGTCATTCCTATGAAGCCCCAAACCTTACCCTTTCAACAAAAGTTAAGAAAAATGCACCCTAAACTCGAACCCACCGTTAAAAAAGAATTGAATAAAATCCTAAATGCTAAGATAATTATCCTAGTTAGGCACACTCAATGGGTTTCTAACCTTGTCCCTGTCTGGAAGAAAAGTGGAGAAATCCGACTTTGCGTCAATTTCCAAAACCTTAATAGAGCGTTTGATAAAGACAACTACCCTGTCCCACCCATGGAATAGATCCTTCAACAGGTATCTATTTCTGAGAGACTATCCTTACTGGATGGTTTCTCAGGGTAGAACCAAGTCCTGATGTCTCCTCCAGACCAACTTAAAACTACCTTTCGAAATCCATGGGGAACTTACGCTTACATGAAAATTCCCTTTGGATTGATTAATGTTGGTGCCACTTTCCAGAGAGCGATGGACATCGCTTTCCAAGGCTTAATCAATCAGTCCATCGTGGCTTACTTAGATGATGTTACTATATTTTCCAAAACCAAAAATGATCCTCTAGCTCATTTAAGAGTCGTTCTATAGCAATGTCGTAAATACGGCATTTCCTTAAATCCTAAAAAATCTATCTTCGTAGTAGAACAAGGTAAACTCTTAGGATTTATTGTGTCAAGAAAAGGGATGATTATAGACCCTGAAAGGACACAAGTCATCTCGAAACTTCCCCCCTCCCTCCTCCAAAAATTCTATGCAGTCTTTCTTAGGCTAGATAAACTTTGTCACAAGATTCGTCCCCAGTTTCTCCGAAATGGTCAAACCTTTACATAATTTAATTAAGAAAGACGCACAATATCATTGGGGACCCTTAGAAAATCAGGCTTTTAATTCAATAAAAAAGGCCATAATAGACGCTTCTTCTCTCATGAGCCTCGACTTTTCGCAAGACTTCACACTTTACACATTTTCTTCTGACTGCTCCTACGTTGTCGTCCTAACTCAAAAGAACCCTGAAAATAATGAAGTACCCATTGCCTTTATGAGCTCTTCTTTCAAAGGCGCAGAACTTAATTACCCAGCGGTGGATCAAAAATCCTATACTGTTTTCAAAGCAGTCAAGCACTTCCGGTCTTATCTTTTGAAATCTAGGACGAAAATTATTGTCCCTTACCCAGCCGTCAGGAATCTGTTAGTGCAGAAAGAGTTAGGCGAAAAGAGGGCGAACTGGGTAACCTCCTTACAGGAGTATGACATAAAAATTACCCCAGCTCAGATAGTGAGAGGCCAAGGGTTATGCAAGTTAGTGGTTGATTCAGCAGCAGGACAGCAAGAAGAAAACGATAGGTCAAACCTAGGACAACACAATCAAAATGCAATCTGATGTGCACAAAACTCTGTCAGTTCATGGTATGACGATATAAAATTATGTCTTGAACATGGATCAGCCCCCCGTCACCTAGATCCCACTAAAAGAAGAGGATTAAGATTAAAATCTGCCTCATTTTAGTTGATTAATGGTATTATGTTTCGTCAAAATTTTGATAGAGTACTAATGCACTGTCTTGAGAAAGATGAGGCAGAAAAAGTTTTACTAGAATTGCATTTTGGTGGTGACACCACTGCCCATAAAGTCTTAAGAGTTGGTTATTACTAGCCCACACTTTTTAGAGACACCCATGCCTTGTGCCGCAAGTGTATTATTTGTCAAAAAGCATCAGGGTGGTTACAGAAACCAACCTTTCCTTTGCAGCCCGTTTCAGTAGACTCCCCTTTTCAGCAGTGGGGCCTTGATATTATAGGCCCGATCAATCCGTCGTCCTCATAGCAGCATAAGTTTATCATAACAGCCACATATTACTTCACTAGGTGGTCTGAAGCTACAACATTAAGAACTGTGAATACCAGTCAGGTAATTGCCTTTTTAAATTCAAACATTATTACTCGTTTTGGTATCCCTGATTGTTTAGTGTTCGATAACGCCTCTTATTTTTTGTCTCTTGAGATGAGCGAGTTTGCTCTAGAAAAAGGAATTAAATTAAATTATTCTTCTATCTACTACCCACAGGGAACCGGATTGGCAGAATCAACAAATAAGAATCTGATTAAAATCATCAAGAGAACGGTAGCTGAAAATCACAAAAACTGGCATAATGCACTGTTAAACGCAATCTGGGCTGATAGGGTGACACCAAAAACTGTTGTAGGAAACTCTCCCTTCTTTCTCATTTATGGCAGAGAAGCAATTCTGCCACCACACATTCTTCTTCCCTCACTACAGCTATCGCAGAAAATACAAGAAGAAGATTGTCCCCCGTTGGAAAACCGAATTAACGCTTTAATGAAACTAGAAGAGGTAAGAGCTCAAGCTAAACGTAAGTTGGATCAGCATCAACTAGTGGTCACAAGATGGTTTGATGCCAAATCTGCCTCTGATAGGAACTTCGAAGTAGGTGACCTTGTCTTGAAGTGGGACAAACCGCATGAGGGGAAGGGAGAGCACACGAAATTTCAGAACTTATGGCTTGGACCATTTTTAATTGATGGGAAATTGGGTCCCAACTCTTTCCAGTTACAGAATCTAGAGGGACAACCTGACACCTATCCGGTGAATGGCCAAGCTCTGAAAATATATTTCGCTTGATGACAACCCTTTGCATACTATGTAAATATTCTTCTTTTGTTTTCTTTTCTTTTACTGTTTTGGTTTTGATTTTTCCCTTGCGCCTATTAGTTTTCGCTGTTGGAATACACATACCTGCATTTCGAACTATTCAGACAAAGAAAACAGAAAATTCTTTCTCAGAAATGACTGCTGAAAAATTGTGTAAACATCAATTATATACTTCTGAAATTTACATTTGTGTTGAACAAAGATTGTTGTTTGAAAGAAGTTAATTGATTTCGATCTATGAGTAAATCCTGTCATGATCATCCATTATCTTTTTATGTTGTCCCTGTTCCTTAAGGGAATAACTCAGAAGATGTCTCCCTTCTTTAGAAGGTTGGTTTTTGTAAATAAACCATCTCTGGATCTTAATGAAGGACAGTTCTAAAAATTATGTTAAGGTCTGTAAAAATATGTTTAAAATATCATAATTTTCAGCGTCACCCCGCTCAATCATATATCTTTAAAAAATTAAAACATAAAAGAGCTGTGGGAAATGATTGTGAACCCGTTGGGATGCTAAACAGGTCTACTGGCAATGGGTAAATGCATGCATGACGCCAAGACAACTTTGACGGGGTACTGAACATGCCCGTTGGCAGCGAAGCAATGTCGGGTATATGAAAATTCGTAAGTATGAAATCTCTTGACCTTAAAATGTCCTTTATTCTGATCTGGAACTTCTTGGCAGGATACAGATATCAGAGTGGGTTAAATGGCAACCCTGTCGAGGCTATGGACACTTGCTGGCAGCAGTGGCTCTGTCAACAGTATTGGGGATTTTATCTTTAATATTGTGGCCCGCTTGTCTTAAGACTGTTATCAGTTTTCATCCTTTAAGCACTGTTGGAATATTTGATTAATGATGATGTTTAAAATATTTTCTGGTTGTTGTTTTTGAGTTAGAATTTTTCTCATTATCATAATCTGAATTTGTTCTTTTGGTAGAGACAATTGCTTCTACCAGTGTGTCACCATTGTTGGCAACCATTTTGCTTTTTATCCTATCTCTATAAGCTTCCCACCCAAGTGTTTTGGAACCCTCGATTTTCACCACAATCTTTGAATAAAATAACACTATTATTTCGCACATTTGCACACCTGCCTTTGTTCTCATTTTCACGACTGCAAGCATGAAAACTTTCATTTCGAAGTCACATTAAAATCACCACTGGATTACTATGGTCACTCTTGTCTATGTGTTCATTGCATGTTCAATTTAATTATAGTCGCACAGTTGGCAAGACACCAGAATCTTTACTCATTTGGCATTCTTTGGTTGTTAATATGATTTCATTTTTATAAGATTGTGATGATATTATAATGACTGTCATTGAGTCCTTAATACATTGGCGGTTTGATGTTCTATAGTCTTTCATCGAATTCCTTGGCGCATTGGTTTCATGAAAACATATTGACATTATGGATTAGAACCTTGGTGCAATCATTTCATACAAAGCATACATTTTATGATTGAACCCTTGGTGTTGATTTTGAATCATTGTTTTGATTTTAAAACCATGCAAATACTATTTCTTGTGTAAAATATTTGGGTCGACTTACCATATTTTTCGTTAATTGTTTGAATGAAATTTTATTTTAACACATTGCACTAGTGATTTGAATCACCATATGCACCATCGATTGTACATTTGGATATGACTGTTTTGCATGGGTTGATTTCGTTCCACCACCCCCGCACACTTTGGTATTAATTCCTTCCCTCTATCCCGAGTTACCTCTGTTGGTTTCGGGGAAGTCTGTGAGTTATTCGATCCTGTGTTTACCCTGTCCAAACCCTTGCCCGTTTACTCGGCTCACTGTGTGCCCTTGCCTATGGAACCTGTGGTGCGTATAGAGCCTAATGGTAGCCAAACACTCTTGCTTTTCGACAATGCCCTTGAAGATTTGGAAAATAGTGGCTGGCTGGTGTTTATCCAGAGATTTGAGGGTTTTAACCTTTCGGTTGTCCAACAATTCGCCCTCACCTTCGACGGTTACAGGGCTAAGGTCGGAGACATACAACTCGAGCTAAATGAGGAATTCCTAAGTTCAGCTACAGGGCTACTAGCTACAGGGAAAATGTGGTTTAAAAACTCCAAAGTAGACGAGGTGCCGTGGTCTCTCCTATTCAAATCAAGAAAGATTGTTAGTTGTGATAGAGGTATGCTTATCGCTACCCTCAAACCCAGGTGGCACGATCTTTTGACAATTTTTAAGCAGTTTTTGACCTGTGAAGGTCGTTATGGCTTGGTGTTTCTACATCATCTTCGGTTATTGATGAATTTTATAGACTACCCTCTAAATATGCCACATTATCTCTTACGTAGTCTTTACAAAATGTCCAAACGATTCAAGCATGAGAAGGCTGATAGCATCCTTTTCCATCACTGCTTGATCAAACTCCTTATCATCCACCATTTGAGCCTTAGTGGTGATAGTTGGAAAGCCTTCCTATCAAGGAATGGCTTTGTCGCCCCCGAGTCTGTTCAAATTGACAAATTTGTGGTCACTGAAACCCTGGTTATGCCAGTCGTGCCATCTCCTACCCTTCTACCCCCTGTCAAACCCTCGAATTTCCCCGACCTTGACCTACCCGATACCATGGCCGACCTGTGTGCCAAAGACAAGACTAAGACCACTAAGAAGCCTATGAGGAAGAAAGGTAAGGGTGATACTGGTGTCAACACTAAGGGAAAGAAAAATGCACGATGGATATCCAGATGTGCTAGGAACAAACCTAAGCAAAACGTTGACCAGAAGCCAATAGTGCTGAGCGAGGACTTGGACTCCGAAGTTGAACACTTCCTAGCCGAGGAGTACCCCTATTCTCATGGCCTATGCTCAATGGAACCCTATGACTATGTTTCCAATTTACCTCCGTGCCTCAAGAACGATCCTAAATTCCCGGGAATTAGGCTTCACAGTCAAACCCCTGGTAACTTGAAAGAACCCTCCCCTGTGATGCCAAATGAAACACCTTGTACCCAATGGAATGCCTGGCTTGAACGTTATTACACCGACGTTCCCCTGTTTCAATCTAAGATTAAATCATTAGAGGAACGAGTTACAGTGTCGTCAAAGGAGAACGACAAGCTACAAGCCAACGAGAAGAAACAAAAAACCACCGGTTCAATTGTCTTTAGAAATGTTGAGGCAGCAACGACCTTTGTCAATTCCAAGTTATCGTGATCGAATCATTTTATTAATGCCTAGCTATGTATTTCAACATCGAGTTTGTTTTACGAATTGGCTTGAATTAATATGACCGTTTGGGTTTGCTTTCATTTAGTTCTGTTTGAATAGATTCAAGAAACGATTCTGTTTTGTTTTGAATGATTATTTTCGTTTTGGAATATGATTGCATTCAATCTGTAAAGAAGATTTGTTTGCTAAACTCGGACACATCTATGTTTTGAATGATATGATTTTGCATTAGCATATTGATTGTGTCGTCTCTAAGATAGTTCGATTCATTTCTTTTGGTTTGATTTTGAGACGATTCGGTATGCCTGAATTAGGATGGTCTTTTATGTATGCAATGCATCAATATTAGAGATTGGTTTTATAAATATAATGTAATCTATTGATTCGAAAAAACAACTTTGTTAGTTTTGGATTTAAAAACGATTTTGTTAATTTCTGAGTCAGCATAAAATATTGTGTTTGTATTAAAATGAATATGAATGATTTGTTTGATCGGTTACAGTTTGTGTTGATTGAAATTGATTCATGAAAATGTTTTCATTGGTTTCGAATTGTCTGAACAATTCTGTCTACTCCGAATTGGTAATAACAAGTGTTGAACAAATTGCATGTATCTCTGTTACCATTCGATTAAACACAATTTCCGTTTGTTTCAAATTATCATAAAAAATTTAGTTACTTTTGGCATGAGCGATTTGCTTTGTGTTGATTTAATGATTAAATATTTGGTTTAATAATTCAAATATATTTCTATTAGTTTTGGATGGATTAAAAACGATTCTATTTTCAAATTAGACCAGCTACAGAATCGCAAGATTCTTTAGCTAGTCTTAAAAAATTAGATTTTTGTTAATTTTATCAATAAAATATTATCTAAACTTGTGTATTCTTGTCTACCAACAGGTACCTACGATTTTCATGGACAAATTGGACATGCTATAACAGTTTAGATATAGTTTTTAGTTGTTAGTCATGGGCAAAAATAGGGACTTGGGAGATTATTCTCAGATTTTTTGTAAACTGCTTTGATAATTCCCACAGGGATGTTTTACCCTTTGGTCTTTAAATACTTGTTATTTTTTGTAATGAACCCATCATCACTGTTGGGAGAACAAGACCATGGATTTATGATGATACATACTTGAATGGAAGTCGATCTTTTGTAACAGCTTTAGCTTTCAATCTATCATACTTTCGTTCAGGTTTTGTGCATTTTAATTTGTGATTGAGTCATTGACTACTTTAGATATCAAGACTTATTGCAGGTTAATGCGTTGTGATTTAAATTCTGTCCATGTCTTATGTATCTCAGTTTTAGCACAACAATTACTCTGTTTCAATTTGATGAGTAAAGATTTATCTTCTTCATTAAATGAACTATTTTGTACAGATCTTCTCAGCAGGGATTTATCTAACTGTGATGATTTGTAAATCATAAGATTGTTGTCAGTTTTATGTCTTGTTTGTTCTTTTGTTTATATTCAAAAGAGAACTGTTGCTTCTTGTTTACGAGAAGCCTATGAAGAATCTGGTGCGTTTTTTCCTCCCATCGAACAACTGAATTGAATACTTTGCACGGAACAAATCAACAAGCGTTATTACAGGTTAGTTTATTAGCGTTGTTTAAGTAGTTTAGATAAATTTATAAGTTTTATAGTACAGATTGCCATTTTTAATTACTCAGCTTAGATAGTTTCCGTTTTATTCTTTCTCATAAAATTATAAAAATAAAAAAGCAATAGTTTTGCTGTCATGGGACAGCTTACAGATGATTTTTGCAGGTTTTCATTCAAAATCTGTAATCTGTAAATGCTTGTACATTTGTGGTTAAGATTTAATTGTGTTGATAGCTGATAATTAATTTCACAGAATTATTACTGTATAATATTAGATAATAGACTGTATATATTTATTTCAGATTTGTTTATTAGTTTTCTTTAATTGTTGTTTTCACTTAGATTAGTTTCTTTAGTTAGTTTCTTTCATTTTCCTAGGACTTAGATCGGCCAACGGAGCTACTAAACCCGTCAGGGTGGATCATCCCAAACGGCTTGGGTTATTGAGACAACCCCGGACCGGATCCACTCTTCCAGTTGGCGAGCATTCATTTTCTCCCGTCAACACAAGCCTGCACAACAAAGTTCAAGAAATTCAAGAATAAGAAGAAGCTAAGCTCAAGGAAGAAACCAAATCAAGAAAATAATATGTCAAAAATACAATGCTTCAACTGTCGAAAATACGGTCACTACAAGAACCAGTGTCCTGAGTTAAAGAAAAGGAAGGAAACACACAAAGCAACAATTTCCAAAGAAAATGAACCCTCAAAGAAAGTCAAGCATGATGAAGAAGACTTTTTCTTCTAGTCAAGGTAACAATATTCTTCTATAACATAGTCCTTGTACATACCATGTTTACATAGTTCCTATACATATAATATGTATATATTTCTTGGAAGATAAGATGGTCAGTATCAATGAAATAACACCTATGGAAGAATAACAAGATAAGGATTCCCATTACAATGACTATTAGTCGAACAATGTATCTGAAAAGGATGAAGTATGTTGACAACCTTTGGTGACAATTCCTATAAGTAACAACTGCCAGATGGACCACAATCAAAATCAAAATTGAAGAAACCCATAAGGATTCAAACCAAAAATGTGTCAATAATCAAAAGGAAACTAGAATAGACTTGTGACACTTTACAAAAAGCAAGAAGGATGCAGACGGAAGCATGGACTCTCTTAGAGGGAAGGAGTTGATTGTAGAATTCCAAAAGAAGAGCATGCATATTTCTCATTCATGCATGAATCTGGGATTAGGAGGGAGATAATCCTCAATGATGTGATCCCTTAAATAACCAATGAATACTATGAAGTATTTATCCATATTCTTCATTGGAAGTAGCAACCACGATAAGCAACACGTGTTCAATTTGACTCTAGAAGAAGTCTTCTTCGAAAAGAAGCCTTGAATATCCTTGATTGTCCATCCACATTTATGTTCCTATGACAAAAGGAAGAATTTGGAACCTTCAAAAAGGAAGGTAATAGAATCTATAGAAGAGTCCATGGACTCCAACGTTGTAGAGGAACATGAGGAAGAACATGAAGATTCCAAGAAAGAAAGAAAATCTAGAACAACCAATTGAACCTATTATTATACTGAGAATCATAAGACTACCAGCATGGTTTGAACCCACTAGAAGAAGTTAAGCAGAAGAAATGAAAGGAAGTTTTGATGAAGAACAATGTATGTGAGAAATTGTGAAAAAGACTTGATAAATACAAGGCGAGATTCGGGGCTATAGGGTTCTCCTAGAAGGAGGGAGAAGACTATGATGACAATTTTTGTTCCAGTAACCAAATATACCTCTACCTAATCCATTATATCTCCTGCAGTATCCATGGGTTGGATTTTATATCAGATGGATGTAAAGATTATTCTTCTCAATAGAGTAATTGAAGAAGAAGCATATATAGAGAAACCTCAAGGTTTTGAGGTACACCAAAAAGAGACCCATGTATGAAAATGGAAGAAGACCTTGTATGGAGAGCCTCTCATGTACATCAAAAGCGTGGTAAAACTTCTTATGATAGAGGAAGTATATCGAAATGGTTCTTCAGAAGTCCGGGATAATGGATTGCAAATCCATGGAAAATTACCATGATGATAGATATGAAGTTGAGATATTCTGATCCAGTAAACCCATCCCTGTATCGACAATTGAATGGCTCATTGATGTATTTGGAGAATACTCAGCCGTATATTTTCTTTGCTGTGAAAATTGTTCCTAGTGGAACCTCGCCATGAGAATTGAATAAATTGCAAAACATGCATTGAAATTTCTTCGTGGGACGTGTGAGTTATGATATACAGTTTCATGGATTCATCGATTCAGATTGGGTAGGGAGTGAAAATGACATAATAATTTCCTCTTGGATATGTTTTAGTTTGAACTTTTCCACGATATCATGGTCTAGCAAGAAACATAAGTTTGTTTTACTCAGCACTGTAGAATCAGAGTATATTCCAGCTTGTGACGCTTCTATGGAAGCAGTGTGGCTCCATAAGTTGGTTTCTGGACCATTTGATCAGGTGTTGAATTTGACCATGATCTATTGTGATAACCAAAGTTGTGTGAAGCTCTCATAGAACTCGGTGTTCCATGACATGTCAAAACACATTGAGATCAAGTACTATTTTCTCCATGATAAAGTCCAGGAAGGAGAAGTGAAACTCCAGTATATCTCCACAGATGAGGTAGTAGATATTTTTACAAATCCTTTGTCAAGAATAAAGTTTGCGTACTTAAGGGACAATATGGGGCTTGTGGAGATAACTCCATTAGTTGAAAGGGAAGAGATGGCTCCCCAATTTGGGAGGGAGCACTAATATGTTATTGATTTATGGGTAGTCATTTTCCAGTTGGAAAATGGTCCAGGTTGGGAAGTCACCTTCCATTTCAAAAAGTGGCGCGATATTTCTAACGAACAGTCATTTTCCAGTTCGAAAAATTGTCTAGATCGAATAGTCATTTTCGTAATGAAAATTGTCCAATAGATTGTTGATGTACCATAGACATTGATTCCCCTTGTGGACAGTGTGGGGGAATGGTCTAGGATAGTCATTCTTCTTGGAAGTCACTCTAAGTAGTGGTCAATAAGAGTGGTTTGCCTCTCTGGGTAGTCACTCTTTCAAAGTTCATAGTTGTGAGTAGTTTCAAAGAATGGTTCGGTATAGGAGGTTGGTGCAGGACAATCATTTCTATAGGATATGGTCTGGAAATTCATTCCCTATGGAAGACTCATTCTCTCCAAGTTGCATTGTGATTAGTGTCGAAAGAATGGCCCAGTTAGGTAAATGGTCTGGGTTCAACAATTAGGGATAGTCATTCCCTAGGGAAGACTCATTCTCTCTAGGTTGCACTATGATTAATGTCGAAAGTATGGCTCAGTTAGGTGAATGGCCCAGGTTTAGAAATCAGGGACAATTATTCTTCTTTACTTGAGAAGAATAGTCCAAATAGCCCATGATTGATGTTTAACTTTCTGAGGGCAGATGCTCTTCCATATATGACAAATGTGACTGGAAGAATGGACCAGATGAATCAATCTGTATCATGATATTGTTATGCAGGTTGATATCAAATGATATGATTGTTGTAGAGACTATATGTCTTTGGACAGTATTTGTATGCTTTTGTGGTGGATGTGATCCACTGGTAGTAACTGTGTGTCACTGTTTAGTAGCAGTGTGTTACTAGGAGTGGTTGTGTACCACTGGATAGTAGTTGTATACTACTATGAATAGACACAGTTGTGTTCTATTGGATGGCATTTTTCAGATTTCCATGGAGACTATCTAGTTGGATAATGATGATGGTGCTCGTGATTTGATCATGAGATAACATGTGTGGCTATGATGGTGCTACCAGTGGAATGGTTTGTTTTTTCTCAAGACCATTTCCTTTAATCCATCCCTAGCTAGGAGGGAGTCTTGATATTATGGTATTTATGGGAGGTATTAACCTCTACGTGTAACCTTTGATGAGACTAGAATATTTCAGGAAGCAAGAGAAACCCTAGAAGGTTAGAAAATAACCTTAGAAGACAAGTCGTCTCAAGATAATAATTTATATTAAATTATTATCCTCCAGAAGTAGAAGTCAGCCTAGCTAGGTCACTTGGAGGACTATAAATAAGAGGGCTTTAGAGCTCATTGTAAATTCTAACCTTGTACAATATCTACTGCAAACTGATATTCAGAAAAGAACAGAAAAGATACAATGGCAAATACAAACATTACACAAAGATTTTTCACCTGGAAACCCAAACCGGGAAAACCAGCATATATTATATTGATACACATTGTGTTACATTGTTTACAATACAATATACATATAGGATCCAGCGGCATCCAAAACCCTAACCCAATGACCTAGATTAGTCCAAAACCCTAATTTCTTAACCGAAAATAGAAAACCATCGGCAAAAACCATGTGCCGAAAACCACCTAATATCATGTGGTCCCGGAAATATGTCGGCCCGACGATAATATGTCGGCCCGAAACCGGCGAAAATATGTCGGCCCAAAAAAAAAATTTCGGGGGCGCTGCCCTCGAACCCCCTGCGTGCCTAGACACTACTATGCGTGCAAAGAATATAACACATACCCAACATTCTCCCACTTGTTGTTTTCTTTGCACACAGGGGGTTACAGGGTTACATAGTCAACAATCCAAGGCAGCAATGCCCATGGATCCTCTACACCAAGAGAAATTCTCAGTGCTCACAGATTTTGTTAATGAATCTGCAACATTCTTCAAAGTGTCCACCTTCATCAGTGA
>ML879500.1:2487-16781 GCA_009831015.1 Picea engelmannii
AACTAAAGAGAAAGGAATTTTCACACCTAGTTTACTTCCAGTGTGGTTGATAAACCATTTCCCTTAGCCTCATGAACAAGCTTTGACATCATAAATCAACATCAAAGTTTAGCAAATAGATTCCAATTAAAGCACATCTCGAGCCTCTAGACAGGTGGGTCGCAGCTACACCGTAACACCACTTGCTTGATGGAAACACAGGACAGTGACTGACATCTTGATTCTCTTTCCCTTTTTTTTGTTCCGTCAAGGCCCAAAGGGGAAATAAGCACGAATATATGAAAGGTAAACCTCTGTTCCGTCAAGGCCCAAAGGGGAAATCCAAATAAGCACGAAGATATGAAAGGTAAACTGGGGAATGCATATATGGGTAGATCCCATACAATTTATACTAGGTGGGATAGCTACCGAGTGCCCATACCACAAAATCGGGGCGAATTAAACCATAAACCCCGATTTTACCAAATGGCAAGGCGAAGATGCTATCAAATTTTTCCATATTTATAGAAATTTGGCTAATGCAAGCTTGTCCCTCCAAATTTCAGGGGCGAAATATAATTTTTTTTCCTCTATCCCTCCTAAAAACATGGGCTAACCCTGTACACGATTTTTCCCCTAAAATAAATTACGGGCTAGTGATATAAGTTTAAAAAAGTCACTCTAATACAAAAAATTCACCCAATAAAAAGTTGGAGGCCCCTTAATTTCGCCCATGAGCGAAATTTCGCCCCTAAAATCATCTATGTCTGTGTGTGGACCAGCCACGATGAATGAATGATGGGGGACTAAGCTTCCACAAATTCTGGGTAAGGGAGAGGGGGCTGAAAGGTTGGGAAGAGGGGCTAAGCTTAGGAGCTTAAGTCTTTGGGAATAATAATTAAATATTATTCCAAAGCTGTGTAAATGTTTATGTTTTATCCTAAGTTCTTGGAAGGGGGAACGTGTGCAAAATGGGGAGCATGTAGCCCCAGGGAAATAGGTGTCGACCTGGGAACATGCAGTTAAAACCATAGAAGTGATCTGTGTTGGGGGTTCGACCTCCCACTCTTCATCCTCCATATAAACTCGCGGGTGCCGAGGATCGACCTCTGTTTTTTAGTGTTTGTGCTGAGGGAATCCTTACCTAAACCAATAAGCCTCTACATGTGATCTTTGTACACCCTCATGCATCTCTGAAACCATAACCGTGAACCCGACCCGTGTTGCATGATTGAGAAACCGGAAGTTGCATGGATCGTGTTGTGCTATCCCAGTGGGTTGTTGTGGCAGCGTAGTTCCTAACTGTGTGAGGTTGCTGCCATTGACTGTGCATTTTTTATCCTTGTTGTTGTGTCCTCACTGTGTTGGAATTGGTCAAAGAACAAGTTGCCAAACCTGTGAGCAACTCTCTCCAGGTGAGAGAGTGGGCTGAGGAAGTAAGAACTCCCGGAAGGGGTCCTGTAGCTACTACAGAGCTGTAAGACTTCCGTTCTGGTATGTTGTTAAATCCCAAGGCAAGGGAGGTTTAACATTCGAAGGACTGTCTTGGTGACAGTGAAGATGTATCTTCCTAGGGTGGGAATGGCATGTGGGGATTGAGAGTCTGTGAGCAGTGGGTGTAAGTTTCTCCTAGGAGCGAATCCTTCCTCTGTGACTGTGTGTATTCTATTGACCTTGCCTAGCCTAGGATTCCCTTTCCCGGTGGAGCTTAGTCCTAGCTCGGGGGTGACCTACTGCTGAGAGTGATGAGCAGCGCGGTCTAAGGTTGGGAGGTTCGTGGAAGGTTTGCACGCAGTTGGTGGGATTACCATAGTTTCAAAGATAAGTATCAGTTTATGCTTAATATTATATTTTGCATGCATGTGATGCTTATATGTTATCATGTATTCTGTTGCGCATATGAGTTATTGTCAATGTCCTTAGTGATGTATATTAGCAGTAATCATGTGCTTACTATGTGTTGTTTGGTTAAATCTGTTAATTAGATTTAATAAGCATGTTTTATATATAAGTATGAGAATGTTCCGCGTAGTAGCATTGACCGGCCTGTTGGTGGCCGGGATGTTACAATCTGGTATCAGAGCCTGGTTATAACACTGAGCCTGGATGGGCCATGTTAGTGGAAGTTCAAGCAACAAATTCGGAAAGAATTGTTGTCTAAGTAGACAAAATTCGAGTTCTGAGCCATGTTTTCAACGCTGATCATGGATGGTCTAGATAAGTGGTCTTCAGACCCAAGGTATCAAGTGGAAATTGTGTTGGAGGAACCAATTTCAAACCTTAGATAGTTCCTGAGTGCCAAGGAGTTACCTGGCCATGTTACGAAGCTCGGGGGGGTAGAGGTAGAATAAAACTGTAGCTGTAGATCAGTTGTAAAGGAGAAGATCTAGATCGTTGAATCCACGTCCAGACACTTAGGAGAGTGTGCAGAGGAGATCAGATATGGACCATCAGATCTAAGTGTGTGAACCAACCGTCGTTGAATCCAGGGAACGTGCACAAGGTTTAAAACCCTTTTGAGTTGCACGGGAGAGTGGAAATCGTGATACGTGAAGCCCCGACATCATCAGGACCGTCCATCGGGAGGGACGCGTGGAGAGCAATCAGCCTTTTGCTGACTCGTAACTTAAACAGGTCAAAGGAAAAGTTTGTGAGAATTCATGAAACATGAATTCACAATTGGATCACAACCATTGATCCAGGAGAGATCTGGGTCGTTAAATGTCCAGGAAGAATATCAACATTTTAGGAATCGGGAGAAGTGGGATGCATGGAGGCATAAAGGCCTGAAACCTGAAACCCCGAAGTCCCGAGAGAGAGCTACATCGTATATCTGGAGAAAATATCTCGCCCGTTGGATCGAGCAGAAGAACAGTGAGTAATTTTGGGAGTTCGACTATCGGGAGAATGGGATGTGCTGATGCACAAACTCCCAATACCCGAAATCGTGAAATCTTGAAGAGTCGAAGTAGTGAGCCGGGCTGACGCCACTTGGATGGTGTGAAAACATGGGATGTGTACCATGTACCAGTGGGCCTGAAGGAAAATTAAACGCAGTGGAGCCGGGGGGGCCATCACTCAAGGTATCCTGGACCTTCTTAAGCGCATCACGTGTCACCACCTTGGTTGGTGACAGTTGTGTTGTGGGCTCAGGGTGAGAAAGTTCGGGACATTAGAAGTTAGGAGTTGGAGAGGGAAGCAAGTATGAGAGCCTCCAGGACTGAAACCCGAAACCCTGAAGTTTCGTTAAGAGAACCTAGTGGTCTAATGTTGGTCATAGCCCGTGATCGCATGGGTTGAGGACCAGGAAAAAGGGGCTATTACCCGAAAGTTACAGAGATGAGAAGAACTCGAAAGATTCGTGAAATCGAATCATTTTCTTGAATCAGATTGGTTTTGAATGTGTGGAATTTTTTAAGGAGAGATGGCCTGACAAATTCTAGTTGTGTGCACATTGTGATTGCAGAAGTTCGATGAGTGCCAGAACCAATTAGAATTTCCACGGAGTGCAAAGAAATGGAAGAGACACATAATGCTTCCAGTTCAAAAAATGAAGCTAAAGGAATGGACGTCCACTTGGGAGTTGAAGGATTGAACTCCAACGGGCACGAAAAAGAGATAGATAAGGAAGGAAATCTGAGTAAGATCAATGAAAAATTGCATAAAGATGCCCAAACTCGCCGAGAAGATAGCAGAAAGCTCAGGAAAACTCAGGAAAAACAGGGAGAATTCAACATAAATTTGTTAAAGAGTTTGGAGAGAATAGAAAAGAAGTTGGATAAGGAGAGTGACTCGAGTAGAATAGGGAGTCACCGAACTTCTGAGGGGAGAAGATCAAGGAGTGTTGGTAGACACCATTATCACTCCCAAATTCGCTTCAAGAGAACGACACACAGTAGTTCAAGCTCATCTCCTACCAGAACGAACAAGAGATTTGGAGTGGATGAAATAAAGGGTGAAATGAATAAGATTAAGCCTCCTACATTTGATGGAGAACATAAGAAGGATGAAGATGCCTAAACATGGTTGCTTGGCATGAGGAAATATTTCCAACTGCAGAATTATTCCTCTCATGCAGAAGGAAGAATTGTGATGTATGAACTGAAAGGAAAAGAATCCATGTGGTGGGATCATCTTGTGTAGGTGCAACACATTAGAGAGAAAGATATCACTTAGAAAGAATTCAAGAGATATTTTGAGAATAAATACTTGACTAAAAGATACTATGATAGAAAGATGAAGGAGTTCTTTGAACTCAAGCTAGGCAGCATGACCATTGAGGAGTATGATCGTAGGTTCCTGGAATTGCTAAAGTATGTTCCTTTCATCAAAGATGAGACTATCAAGATTCAGAGGTATTTAAGTGGATTGTCACCTTCCACTGGGGACAAGATTCAGTATGATGACCCAAAAACCACGGAAGAGGCAATAAGGAGGGGGAAATGCTTGTATGAACAACAAAAAGAAAATCCTACCTTCTAGAAGGATTGGGAAGACAAGAAGAAGTTCAAGAAAGAGAAGAGACAAAAGGGAAGCAAAGCTTCCTTTATCAGAAAGAGTCCTCAGGGATAGCCATCTTTTAGAGAGCCCAGGAAGGCTGAAGTGGGTGGACAAATGCCAAGATAGACACCTATGGAGTGTTGGGGTTGTAAATGAAACCATAGGTATAGAGATTGCCCCCATAGAAATGATAAAGTGAGAATTGTCCACAATGTTCAGCAAGATAAAACAGTGGACGACATGGGCAGTAGAATGCCAAGGATCTATGCAGCCCTGGACATTAAGCAAGCTGAATTTCAGTCACACATAATTGAAGTGGGAGGTATGATTAACAACCGACCATTTATTGTTTTAATTGATTCAGGGGCTAGTCATAGTTATATAGATCCTAGAGTGGTGGAAAGTTTGCATTTATCAAGAAGCAAACATGGAAATTCTTGGTTAGTGAAGTTGGCTACAGGAACCAAGAGGAAAGTCACTGAGTTGGTTAAGTCATGTCCTATGGACATGAATGGACTAAGCACGAAGGATGAATTGAACATTCTTCCTTTAGGCTGTTATGACTATTTAATTGGGATGGACTAGTTGGACCAACACCATGCCATCATAGACTGTCGTAACAAGGCATTCACTTGCTTGGATGAGGAAGGGAATCGAAAAACAATCCAAGGGATTCCCAGAGTTGTTTCTATAAAAAAAAACTCAACAATGCAGCTGAAGAAGTGCTACAGAAAATGTTGTCAATTATTTGCAACCCATGTGGAGGAAACACCCAAGGATAAGGTGTCAGGTATTGGAGATCATGCGGTACTAAAGGAGTTTGAGGATGTATTTCAGGAGGTACCAAGATTACCTCTGAAAAGAGATATTAACTTCTCTGTAAAATTGATGCCTGGAGTAGCTCTAATATCGAAAGCTCCTTACAAAATGAGTACGACAGAGCTAAAAGAACTGCAATTGCAACTTGAAGAAGGGGTATATACGCCCAAGTTTGTCACCTTGGGGAGCCCCGATTCTGTTTGTGAAGAAGGACGAAACGTTGAGATTGTGTATCGATTTTAGACAATTGAACAAGGTAACTGTAAAGAACAAGTATCCTTTGTCGAGGATTGGTGACCTCTTCGATCAATTGAAGGATGAGAAGATCTTTTTGAAGATAGACCTCAGGTCAAGATATCACCAGGTAAGGATAAAGGATGAAGACATCAACAAGACCGACTTTAGAACAAGGTATGGTCATTACGAGTTCACAGTGATGCCATTTGGGTTGTCAAATGCACCCACTGTTTTTATGTGTCTGATGAATGGTGTATTCAGGGACTATTTGGACAAGTTTGTCATAGTATTTTTGGATGACGTTCTAGTGTATTCCAAGTCGGAGGAAGAGCATGAACAACATCTAAGGATGGTGTTGCAGGTGATAAGGTAGCACCAACTGTATGCCAAGTTGAGCAAGTGCTCGTTTTATTAGGAGTAGATCTATTACTTGGGGAATATTATTTCGAAGGATGGGATAGTTGTAGATCCTGAGAATATTGAGGCCATTAGAGAATGGTCAGTGCTAAGGAATGTGACAGAAGTCAAATCCTTTATGGGTCTAGCTAGTTATTACAGAAGGTTTATTGCAGGGTTCTCGAGGTTAGCTCACCCTATAACTTCCTTGCAAAGGAAAGATAAGAAGTTTCCATGGACAGAAGATTGCAAGAAAAGCTTTCAACGATTGAAGCAATTGTTAACCAGTGCTCCAATCTTGAGGATTGCAGACCCAAACGAAGATTTTGTGGTGTGCACAAATGCATGTAAAGAAGGACCGAGAGAAGTCCTTAGTCAAAATGAATCCACAAATTTGAAAGAGCATGAAAGGAATTACGCAACTCATGATTTGCAGTTAGCAGCCATCGATCACGCTCTGAGGAAATAGAGACATTACCTCATGGGAAGGAGGTTTGAATTGAGAACAGACCATAATGGTCTGAAGTAATTATTCGATCAGCCAACCTTGAATGTTAGACAGAGTAGGTGGCTGGAATTTCTCTATGAATACGACCTTGATATCAAGCATATAAAAGGGAAGAAGAATAAAGTGGTTGATGCATTCAGTAGGAAAGTACACGAATTGCATGCTATAGCCATTATCATGTATCAGACCGATATAAAAAGCATAGCTTTGGAAGATGCAAGCACTGACCTGCAGTACATGGAGTTGGTAGCAAAGCTACAACAAGGTGAAATGCCACAGAAAGTGGAAAATTATAAGTTAGAGACTAATGGAATACTTATGTACAAGAACATAGTTTATATACCCAATGTTCAGGGTTTGAAACTTGTGATTCTGAGAGAAATGCATAGCATGCCTTATGCTGGGCACCCTGGATATCAGAAGACTGTGGCAGCAGTCAAGAGCCATTACTTTTGGCCAGGTATGAAGAAAGAGATCGATAAATACATCACGATATGTATGGAGTGCCAGAAGGTTAAAGCTGAGAACATGCACCCAGTAGGGTTGCTATAGCCTTTACCCATTCCTAAGTCGAAGTGGGAGGTAGTGACAATGGAATTCATCGCGGGATTGCCCAGAACATGAAAGCAACATGATTCCATTATGGTGGTGGTGGAAAGGATTACGAAAGATGCCCATTTCATTCTGTTAAAGACCACTCACAAGGCAACGGATGTTGTTGATATTTTTATGAAGGAAGTGACACAATTGCACGGAATTTCGATGACAATTGTGTCTGACAGAGACCCGAAATTTACCTCAAATTTATAGAAAGGATTATTCAAGGGATTTAGAACGAATCTGAATTTCAGTACAACCTATCATCCTGATTCAGATGGGCAGACAGAGAGGGTGAATCGAGTGATAGAAGACATACTGAGGATTTATGTGATGGACAAACAATAGAAATGGGAAGACTACCTACACTTGGTAGAATTCACTTACAACAATGGGTATCAAGAATCATTGAAGATGAGCCCATTTGAAGCACTTTATGGCAGAAAGTGCAATACTCCAGTACGTTGGGATAATTCAGCTGATAGAGCAGTAGTTGGGCCAGAATTACTCAAAGAAATGGAAGAACAAATGTTAAAAATTAAGCAGAATTTGAAAGTTGCCCAAGACAAGCAAAAACGTTAAGCTGATAAAAATAGAACCCACATAGAGTTCAAAGTGGGTGATCATGTTTTTCAGAAAGTAAAAGCCAATAAAAATTCCCAAACTGGGAAACTGTTCCAAATTGACAGCCAAATTTTGTGAAACATTTGAAATCCTAGAAAAGATTGGGCCACTTGCATATATGCTTGCATTACCTACATCCATGACTGTACATAATGTGTTCATATTTCATTACTTAAGAAATATATAAGAGAGAAGATTACTCCAAAATTAACCCACTCAAATAGTATAATGTATAATAGATTATCTAACCCAAATTTTCAAACCCATTCCGACAACCTCTTAAAATGCAACTACGCTCAATACCTTTATTGTAATTACTCCTCCCCGTGCCTCGGCTCATCCTCTGCGTTCCCGAGGAATGCCAGCAGGAGGCAACGTGCTTTACATGCGGCAAAGGGAAATCACAGGTTTTTTAAGCTATATCTGTAGGGAAACACAAATTCGACGAGGAGAAGGGAACATAAATTCAGTCAACGGATGCAGGTGCTGTACATTTTGCCAAAGGAGAAAAGGACAAACAATTAATACCAGTGAAAACTAGTGTCATTGACACAAAATACTGCCAATTACTTCAACTAGATCGAAATAAGTTGAAGTACTCAATTCCAGCAAACTGATAGATGAACTTCAGGATATGGCGACATTACTTACTTTTCATAAGATTCTCTGTGATTTGAATTATTTATTATGTAGCATTCTCTCTGATTTGAATGATTTATTATGTAGTAGGGGCAAGATTCGTCAAATAAATAGAGATCAAAATTCTTGTTCATTAAAAGATTACAGATATTATGATGAATTGGTATCATTTTTCACTTACAAATATTATTTTGAATGAGTGATTTTTAGCATCTTCCATTTTGAACGTACGATCTTTTAGGAAGAAATACATATTCTTCCATTTAGATAAGTGATTTTTATTCTGCACCACCAGTCAACATCCCAGCCCAACTATTTGACCAAATCGCTATTTTGCATAAGCAGAAAAGTTTAACTGAAACAAGGATACATATGACCATCCAAAAATTCATGGATTTAGAGTTGCATAAATAAAGCAATAGTGGCAAATCTCTGTAGCATGTCAAACAACTACATATTGCCCTGTAAAATGCTGGTAAATGATCAAATAAATGTGAAACTATTGCAATATTCAATGACTGGAATGGAGCGATTTTATTTTTATGTCAGAGTTTCTGATGCATCAGTCCAATTTGTTACAGGTACACAAGAGCACAGTTAGATCCAATTTATTGCAGGTACAAAAGACCGTTAGGTCCAGAAAGCCCAAATGTAGCAGTAGTAGTCTCATGGCTGTCGTCTGGAAATTCCACTCCGAGGAAGAGGAAAACTCAATTACTGCATCCATAATTTAATGAATTATGGTTCCTGTACCTTTGGAATCCGAGGTGATTTTCCAGATTAGTGATTGAAGTTATAACTACGCAGTTAGGTCCTCTTCCTAGTTCAGTTGCTCGACGTTTGGTCCATTTCTTCTAAGTAGACGGGAAGACGGGTTGTTCAGACTATGTCTATTACAGCAAATCGAATTGTTGGCATCTCAGGATTTCCAAAGTACGTGGAGGCATCTCAGGATTTCCAACATAGGAAGGACGCTGAGAATAAATGTTGTCAGGTATTATTTTGTATGAATGGAACTGATTTTTGGTAGAAGATGCCGTTGCATGCAAAGAATTGGTTTGCGGAATTGTATTTCAATATATTTAATTGAAATATTTAGAAAATGTCGATTATACATGATGTATATCAATACATGATACACAGTATATATTAATACATGATACAAAGTATATATTTAAATATATTAATGCATGATACAAAGTATATATTTAAAGTAATAATTTGGAAAAAATTTAAAAATTCTATCATTTCCCCAAACAAAACAAAAAAAAAAAAAAAGAAAAGAGAGTACATGAGCACAAATGTATTTATCAGTTTTGTTGTTACCATAAAAGCAGTGTAAGTGATTCTCTACTTCAATGTTAATTGAAATAACAAATAATGTTCATGTATCCTTGTCTCAGCAAAACTTCGTTTAAATGTTCAGGCTTTGTTTTGGTTTAAAGAAAGTTCGTTTTATGAACATTCTGTGGAAAGGATGACCTAAATTTTCAATTTTGCTTCGGAACTTGGTAATGTATTTTATAAGACTTGAATACAATCCAGTGGCAATAGACAATGCAAACAATGCTCTGGACATTGCTACATGTGGCTTGTTTATATATTATTTGTGTTGATTTGGAAACATGGTTAGTTGCACATCCAGTTATTAGTTTTGATTTGATTTTCGTAATCATATGGCTTGGAAAACTCATAACTCTGTGGGAACCAATAACAAAGAGTAACCAATGCTATGGATAGCAAAGGCTTACACACAAAGGAGTCATAACTTTGATAAACTCAGACTTACAGTTACATTAGGGAGACTCAAAAGTTCAGCTTTTAATTATTCCAGTCATGAATGTTTAATATTATTAATCAAGAAGGCTTAATACATAATTTTTTGACTTGTGAAATGTGTTATCTAAGTTATCCAGTATTAAAGGAAATATATTTTGCTTGAAAAACAACATATTATTATTAAAAAATTTCAAATTTCACACAGTTATTTATAAATTCTATAAATAAAAATTATATATTTTAAAAACCAATTCAATTTTCTATATTTTATTTGATTACATTATATTCAAATTTATTGTAAAAGTACTTTGAATAATTCTTCCAAATTAATAAATTGTTGTTTTTCAATGTTTAAGTTATTATTTACCTATCATGAAAGACACCTTGAATAATTCTTCCAAATTAATAAATTGTTGTTTTTCAATATTTAAGTTATTATTTACCTATCATAAAAGACCATCATTAATTGCACCCACTCCTACACCCCTATATTAGTAACAAAAATTCTAAAATATAAATATCAAATCATATTTTTATATAGATTAACTTTACCTTAATTTTATCCTTACCATATTCAAAATGAAATGTAAACTATTATGGTGAATCCCTGCCCTAAGTGTAAGGTATTAATATATATTTATTGTATAATGCACCAAATAACAAAACTATACTGTGTTTATGGTGGCATTATTATTTATTAGTTAAGCAATAATTAAACAAGATTTGATAAATTGACAATGATTACAAATAATTGAGTTGAACAATAAAACTGAAAATAGTGAGATAGATATAATTATAATTATAGCCTTACAGAAAAATTAAATTATATGGTTAAGACAACCATATAATTACTTTATATGGCTAAGATTCTTAACATCACTTTTTTCATATAGTCAAAATTTACAATCTGCCTAGGACAACTTTATTCTAAACTTTAATAATTTTATTGCTTATATTTATCTATAGAGTATCAATTATATAATAATAATAATCTATTTTTACATCAAATTGGTGTATGAGATTTTCACTAGTAAGGTAAAGTTTAAGAAGGTATACATATACTACAATTTTGGATTTGAACTTGTAATCTTTTACTAGGAAATAAATATTCTTAATTATTAAGCCATTCACTCACACTGTATATTGTAATAATAATATTAATCTATTTTTAAGGTCACAGCCAAGCCACACCAAATTGGTGTATGAGACCCCCTTGTTTGTGGGACAAGGGACCCCACTCCGCCCAACTATTTGACTGGTAAAGTCTACTGAGATATGACATAAATACTACCAAAAAAAAATATCGATAAGTAAATATGACATGTTTTCAATTTTGTTC
Organism: Picea engelmannii; assembly: GCA_009831015.1. Classification (NCBI taxonomy): domain Eukaryota; kingdom Viridiplantae; phylum Streptophyta; class Pinopsida; order Pinales; family Pinaceae; genus Picea; species Picea engelmannii. The sequence goes on from ML879500.1 coordinate 13,905, forward strand.
ATCTAAACATAAATGCTCTTCTGTTGTTACCAGCTCAAAAGTGATGCAACGGAGCACAAACCATTTTTCAAACCAATTCCCAGAACCCCTTTGAATGCAGTTATGCCGACACTATTGTTGTAATTACTCCTCCTCTTGCCACCTATAGCCACGGCCTGTAATTATTGTAATACATTTGCTTCAGTTATTGACAGATCGGTACAGTTTATGTGTGTTATGCATCGTCGGGTGGGATGGAGGAATGACAGCAGGAGGTAACGTGCTTTACATGGGGCAGGTATTTTAAGTTATATCTGTAGGTCTAATTAGAAGGAAACACAAATTCGACCGTTGTACATCTTGAAAAGGGAGACGACGAGAAGGGAACATAAATTCCGTCAACGAATGCAGGTGCTGTACATTTTGAGACTGTGGCCATTACATCTTACATGCAACCGAATTGAAAAGCGAGGGTTTTGTATTTAGCTTGACATACTACTGAATTTTGCATTCACTTTTGTATTTAGCTTGACATACTACTGAAAATGCAATAAATTTTGCATTCACTTTTGGACTGGTTAGGTGTTCTTCAAAGCTTGCAATGTCGTGAAGATTAGACGATAAACTTTATTCTTTTGAGTTCATACATCCACACACATACATATCTTATTTTTCTGCGCTGATGCATAGGTGGATGCAGTGTATTAAACTTGGTTTTTTTTTTCTTTGTTGGTTACTAGAACTCTAAATAACTCACCATGTAGCATTGAACAAAATGACCAGTTTTCAAGGTAAGATTGAATACTTTATTATGGATTAATTGCAGTGCTTGAAAATTTAACAAAGAAAGAGTAACAGCACTTTATTTTTCATTAACATGTTTTTGATAAATAACTCTCCATGTAGCATTGAACAAAATGACCAGTTTTCAAGGTAAGATTGAATACTTTATTATGGATTAATCACAGTGCTTGAAAATTTAACAAAGAAAGAGTAACAACACTTTATTTTTCATTAATATGTTTTTGAGCTCTATCAGAAGAATATTGAGTATTGAACTTGTGATTTTGAAAAGTTAAAATAAAACTTTAACTATACACTAACCAATTATACCAATACTTTATGAACAAATTTCATCCTAGAACTATCTAATTTGACATCTAACATTGCATGCAAGCTATTGATAACTTTTTCTATTTAAATCTAAGTTTATAATAATCCCCTACTGTAAAACTTTTCCATCATCATCTTTTTTTCTCTATCATTTTAGGTTAAACAGAAAAAGTCATTTACCTCATCATCTTTTTTTTTTTTATCATTTTTGACATTTGTTAAAATTTGAAAAAAATGGATAAAAACATGAATATCAATTATTTTGATTGCTTAATCAAAATGCAAAAGTGTTAAATCCATTTTTCAATAAAAATGTAAATTCAATAATAAAAATTGCAATTCCAATTTTTTCTATAACATGTTTCTGATTACTTAAAAAAATCCAAACCATAAAACTTAAAAAATTTTACAGCACAAAAGCCAAGCGTCACGTCTATTGCATTAGCTGCTGGGTGCCGTAGGAATCAGAAAGAAGACTGTAGGAATCAGAAGACACCGGTCAATAAAATTGTGAGGTTGTTTATTTTAATTTTAAAATTTATTTTTGAATTAATTTATAATAATGTTATGGCATATTTGTTGAACAGCTGAAGCAAAATATAGCATATAATAAAGCATAAATTAGTAAGATCAAACAGGTATTAAGTCAAGAATAGTAAACACACAATTGACACATTTATTTATGTGGAAATCTAATGAGGGAAAAAACCACCCACAATGATAATAGGTATTCTTTTATTCAAGGGAGAATTATAATAGCCAATCCACCCATACAACCATCCCCTCCTTTCATACACACAACACCTCACTATTGAGTCTTTCTCTCACACACTCACTAAGCATTGCACTCACACCTCTATGGGTATGCTCGTATATATAACATCTATCACTCAGTTACACAAACTGATCATAAATAGATTACATAATTACACCAAAAATTCATAAATAGATTACATACATGCCCATTAACAAAGCTGCATTGCATGTACATGTGACCACATGAAGAAATTCGTTGGCATGTTTCCAACACTATATACACACCTTACACCTATTATAAATTCTATTCATTCATACAGAATTCTTTATAGCACCATTTGACATCTATTCCTAAACACTATTCCTCGTAGAGAGTAACTTCCAATTGAACTCATTTCCTTCACTGTGAACAGAAGTGATATCAAGACACTCATTTCCTTCACTGTGAACAGAAATGATATCAAGACACAAGAGTAGCTTGCCAAGAGGGGCAGGTAGCCAACGCACCAGATTGAAATGTCCATAATCCCACCTATCTTCGATTTCATGAGGTTTCCCATTTGATATATCTCATCCTTCATTAAGCTGGAAGTGTGTGACCATACCAGAGGGGTGATGGCATTGCGTATCCAACTAGCATGCAGAGCACTTCAAGATCTATCCTTCAAATCAAATGTGCATTAAGTCAAATCAAATGTGCATTAAGGTATTAGGGAAATGGATACCCCTCTTGTGTTCTTAAATTTCCTACTTCCATCCTTTAGGTCTTATTAGCAAGCTTATCTACCTAACCATTTCGATTTCTCGACACATAGATTAAATCTATAGATTCAAAGCAACTGACCTTTTTGCTATTCTAAAAAAAAGTCTTTGGAATTTTCCATCATTTGCAAAGGAATAACATCTCGTATACCTAATGATTATTAATAAGTCTGCCACGTTTTGATTTGCCTTTGAGTTGAGAAGTTTGAGCACTTCTTAAAATGCTAATACCTCTACCTTGTCATTTGTAGCTTCAACTAATCTCCA
>WSFP011477144.1:0-16780 GCA_009831015.1 Picea engelmannii
ATTGTTAGCTTGGTTAGAGTGGCTTTGAGATTTGCTTTGTCAAGATAGATTGTGAGTAGCTATTAGATCCATGATTTCAGAATCCTTGGAGCAAGAAGTGTGTGGGGAACGAAGGACAACTGGAAGGGACCTTACGAAATCAAGGCCATGGTTGTAATCTCTCTTTCACATTTAATATGATACAATACTATGATTCTTTCCTATAAAGCTTGTTGTGTTTTATTGTATGATTCCTTGATCACATACATAGGTTTATATTGAGTTTATGCTATTACTATCACTTTGGTTGGTTGCGTTCTTTTGCAGGTTCATCATTGTATGAGCGTTGGAATGGAGCTTGGATGGCGATGGCGAGAGGAAGTGGTGTTTAAACGGTAGGTCACCTATCCCTCTTTAGTTAGTAAATCCAATATCTAAAACTTAAGGAAAGCGTCATGTTCTGGTGTGTTTTGTTCTAGATCTAGGTGGATCTAGGGAGATCAGTTAGTGTCCACACCTACCGATTTATCCGATAACAGGGACATGCACTCTTATAATAAGAGTGTATAAGAACTCCAAAATCTCACACTATACTTGTATCCTACACACAACTAAACTTGGAGAAACAAGGTGATTCTACCACCCTAATAAGCAACTATAAAAGGTTTATAGAAATGATTTTTTTTCTAAGTCTAAGGAATGAAATAAAATCATGTAATTAATCTAAGTAAAATAAAATGCAAGGAAAGTAAATGCAATAAAGAAACATGCAAGCATCCAAAGCTAACGTTCAAAATAACTTATTCTTTCCTACTCCTACAAACTAACTAAGAAGTGTGGTTGCTAAGTAAAGTGAAAGATCCAATTCAACCACCTAATGAGATCATCATCAACTTGAGTCTTTCCCTTGTTTTTGTTATAGACCAAAACAAGGATATGTTAAACACCAGGTGGGCATAAGGTGGAATGTTGGTCACTCCTAGGTTTAGGACCAAGGTAAGATCATATTCATGAAGTGTAAGGTCCAAATCATGCCAAGGTTGATTAATAACTCCAAAAAATTCCTCCATCCAAATATCAATAGGGATAATGTAATCATAGGAGTGAGTCAACCATTGATTTCACTTGTAACTTGTCGAGGAAAAGGGGTTGTGAAGGTGGCTCCAATTGGGATAAAAGTTGTTTATTCTCCATTCTTCTCTTGGTCAAAGGTAAGGAAGGGAAATATTCATAAGTCAAAGGTAAGTAAGGAGAATGAGAATACTCAAGAGTCAAGGCTTGGTTTTTTAAGGAACAAGGGAAGGATTTCTCAACACTTATGATAACATTTTCATACTTAACCCTTTCATGGAGAGGGCGACAAATCACTCCATGTTGTTTAAGACTTGGACTAATGGATTTTTCATCAAAACTTTCTAAATCAAACTCTTCATCATGTCCAATCTCATCACTCTCATCTCCACCCTCATAATCAATATTATAAATGGGATCACCTCCAAAGTAGAAACAATTTATATCCCACGTCTTAGATCTTCCAATGTGGAAAAGGTCAACAAGGTTCTTAGTACCAAGTTCATTATCTTTTTCATGGATCAAGGGAAATTCCACTACTTCAAAATTCACCCTTTCAAAATCATCAAAGCATGAATCATAAAGCTCAAGGTTTTGACAAGGGGTATCATTCATTAAATCCTCAACTTCATGTGGATAAGAGAAAAAAAATCAGTGATTTTCACCATCAAGGCATGTCTTCATAACTTCATATTTCTTTAATTCTTCCTCCTTGATAGATACTTGATTTTCCTCTTCATTCATATATCCTTCATGCGGTGACTCTTCTTCAATGTGTTCATTAGATGGTTGGTCTTTCTCTTTATATCCTTGATTTTGAATGAGATTCTCAAGTGATCCTTCATCTATGTTCCCTTTACATTCTTGATCCTCGCTTAGTATAAAGTGGAAACATCTTCCTTGAGAGTTGTAACCAAATAATCTCGCTTCTGAATGAAGTTCAAGAGGGTATTATTTTCTTCTATCTTATTTCTTATTTCAGCCCCCAACTCAAATGAATGATTCCTTTGAAACTCAATGAATAAAGCATCAATATCCCTTTTTCTCTCATGAAAAACCTCAACCCAATCATCTTCTTTAAGATATTCTTCATGAGTTTTATTTTCAAAATGTTAATAAGGTGATGGTTGTGCTTCAAGGGGATAATCTTCATCCATATCCATAAGATGTGGTTCTTCAATATGACGTTGAATGCTACATGCCATGAATGCCTCCTTTTGTTTTCTAGCTTCATCCATACTAAGGGCCTCTAAATGTGACACTCCATGTCTATATGGTATAGGGGAATCACATTCACCATTAGAAGAGTTTTCATCACAAAAACTATGTAAATTCTTACCAAAATCTTCTTCATCAACACCACGAGGAGGTACTTCATCTAGATTCACTTCATACTCTTAATTTCCAAAATAAACAAAGTGAATGTTTCCTCAATTTCATGGTTCCCAAGAGTTTCATCCTTTTCAAGTTTTTCTAGAGGAGGACCCCAACACTTGAAAAAGATATTGATAAAGTCCTCACAAGATGATATTGATCCAGGACTAATACCCTTTCTCACCTAAGCCTTTTTCCTTCCATCTAAGGAAAGAAAAAATAACACAATTAAGATGTCTTTGTGAACTACTCCAAGCTTCCAAACATATTCTGAAAATGACAAGATGTGTTGAGTAGAATGCAAGGGTTCATTGTCAAATTTTGGAACATTTTATTTCCATGCCAAAGGTATGTGATTAGGATATCCATCAATTTTGCTGAAGTAAAAGCAAGGAAATATTTCATGGAAATCCCAATGTGCCATTTCAACTAACTCCAACCAAAAGTGGAGTCACCGTGATGCATAATCAAAATGCCAACAAAAGATGCTTGCTTCACCCTACAAGCAACCAATCTCTAAACTCTTTAATGGAATTGGGCATCTTCCCTTGAATGGAGTTGCCAGGTGAGTTAACTTAAAAACCTTCAAATCCTACTCACCAAATTTCTTGTTGAAGCCAAACTTTAGATAACCAGAGAATGAACTTTTTCCCCGACAATGACGTCAAAATGTTACCACTCAAAATCTCACCTAGGAGCAAAAGTTCTAACCTCAACGAGAGAGCCTAGAGGCACTATTAGGAAATCCACCCATTGTCACCTTGCTAGCCTTGCCCCACACTTGAGACTAAGGAAAAGGAGTAATCCTAGTCTAGGGGGAATCCTTAAAGGTCAATCAAAGATAATTCATTATAGTGTGGGAGTGATTTCGTTAGCTTAGATTGATGAGTTAACCAAACAAGTCAATTTGCAATAAATGTCATTAAGTGTTGTGAAGCATGCAAACTCATCTTAATATTTTCACAAATGAATGCTCAATGTGTGACTTTCTTAGAGAGATATTTCAACCTTGCAACATACCATAAAGTTGCATTTACACCAAGGAGAACGATATTCCCATGTAGCAATTAGACCATCAATGGCATTCCATGAAACACATACATGTAAAAAATACTTAATGTGTGTTTAGTTTATGTGTGTAAGCTGAACCATTAAGTGCACTTGAAAATGAACATTAGATGCCACAATATTGCTCCAAGGATTGGAGGATTTAGAGATCAAACCACATAACCTTGAAAATGATGTTGAAATGACTTAAGAGCATGAAAAAAGGGAAGTATCCAAGAGTTGTAAATGAATTCCAGATTGTGGAATTTAACATATGATGTGTTCCATAATTATTAAACAATGCTTAAAGACAACATTGACATCAATGAATCATGGACACATGAGGTGTTGCAAGTACAAATTAAGTTCCTTGAAGAAATGAGAAACAATATTATCAACAATGCATATACCATGAAATATCAATCAAATGAAAGAATTGGGAGAGTTTTAAATGTGATTATTAAGTGTGTTGATTCTCTACTTAGAGTGTTGAAAATAAAAATCACTAGTCAATTTCTCAAGGAAATGGAATGAATCCACTAAAAGTGTAAAGCTAATCCTCAAAGAATTATGTGATGTTGCAAGTGAGTTTGATTCTTTAGGATTATAACCAACAATGTAAAATTACTCCAATAAGTCACTAATGTGGAACCCTTGTTACAACATTAATGTTATTCATGTGTGATCAAGTAAGTAGAGTATTGATTTTCCTTAGGTCATTTGCTTGATTCCAAGTTATATTATGAATATTATTACCACAACATTAAATTCCTGCAAGTGAATTTGAAACATGAATATGTGAGTAAACTAGAAACATGAAAAATGAGCCACAACTTACTCAGAAAACCACTAGATCTGTTTGGGACAACAATAAAATAATTTATAGATTTGAATTTAACCCTTGAATTGCAGAAAAATAAACCATCCATCAATGAACCTAGAGAAAGAGCATAAATTATTAAAGTGTCAAGGCTAGTGAAGCATCACTTTTGCTCTTTAGGTGTGTAAAACCATAGATCTATTTCAGATTTGAGTTATGTGTGTTAAATCTACTCTAATTCATCAACATAGTGATAAATTTTAGCAAAGAAAGGTTATAGAAGATACCAAAATCATCAAATCGTCCCAACACTCGCATCGATTTAGTCACTTATGAAGTCTAATTACTAAATCCAATCATAGCATGTGAAATAAGCCAATTAGATCTATTGAAAAGATCTACAAAATATTTGAGAGTTAAATCATTAGATATAAAAATAATATGTGAAATGTATGAGAGATCAGAGCATGAAAATGAAACAATTTGCATTAGAAATCAAGCCTACCACTAGATCTAAATTAATTGGTCTAAAGACTTGATAAAAATTCACAATCTAGATCTACCAATACCAAATTAAAACCCTAGATTGCTTAAAACAAAAATCAAAAGGGGAAAATTAAAGCTAATATAGTTAGAAAGGAAAATAAAATCAAATGCTACAGTTGGGCATGGATTCTAAGCCACTCCTTAAGTAATTTCCCTTATCACCTTGAGTGTTTGAAGTCCCCAAAGACCTCTAGAGAATGATTGGTGAGCATCAAAGATGAGATCTACAACTTGCAAAAGTCACTGGGAGGTTAACCCAAAATGAAATCAACCTAAGTATTGCAAACATGAAAAAATTCAAACATAAATATGAAGTAAGAAGTCAAAATCCTAAGATATTCCACCCCAATACTAAAGATCTAGCTTTAAAAAAATTCTCAAAGAAGTAAAATAGACATAAGCCATACCTTACATTGATTGTGTTGTAATAGCCCTTTCCTCAATGTCCTTTTTATGCCAAACCCTTCTATAAATACCCTAGAACAACATAATCAAGAAAATATAAATAAACTAGACTGAGATTGAGCAATATGTGCCTTCCATTCCATTTCCAACCATGAGAAACGAGGGAGGATCCCTCCCTATATAGGTAAGGCACCTCACAAAATCATGAGTATAAAATGATGTGCTAGTACAATACCATGTTCCAATACAATGTGCTCAAGCAAAACCATGAGCTAAAACAAGAGGCACTTTCAATACCATGGTCTAAAATCATTTTGAGCCAATAAAACAATATATAATGAAATAACCACCTCAACCAACTTGAACACATGAGTGGACTATTCAAAGAGAAGAGTTTCGCTCCACAAGATGCTCTAACTACCCACATGTGTGACTAAGAAAAATAAAATGCACCCTACATGTGCAGCTCCAAAATGTATCGATAATTTTCACCCAACAATTTTTAGGACCATCGTAACTAGGTCAATTTTCGCCCGATTTTCTATTATAACCCCATTTCATAAATAATGCAACAATTTTGCATCTAATGCCATTGATATTGTGGAATTTGGGGCACTTTGTCAAAAGATAAATACCCTTGAAGTTGGTTGCCCAAAAACATGTGCTCTAACCACCTTAACACCTCAAGAAATGGTTAAAGAAAGCAAGTGTGCTCTCTAGGAATAGTCCATGTAGCATATGATGATGATGTGGAGTCCATGCCATTGTCGAACACATTGTCATGGATAGTTGGGAAATGACACAGATCCCAATGTAGTATCATGGATCCCATTGTAGGTAGATATGGTTGAATATAGGTTCTTGGATCTCAAGGTAATGACATGGATTTCGAAGCATAGTGCACAAATTTCATTGTGGGGCATCCACCTATAATGATGCATCAAGATTCAAAACTAGTAATTAGGAAACAAACATTAAGTAATTTCCTCTAACAACATCTCAACATAGGTTAATTTTATAAATTGCCTAAGTTTACCATGGTGGGACAACTTTACCCCTATTAAATGCGTCAATTTTGTAGGAAAAACATGTATTTCCTATGTAATTTTGATGAATAATTGATGGAAAAAGGAAATGAAACTTTATGTTTTGACCCTCAAAGTGATTCTAAATGACGTATAAGGTCTTTTGCTGGTCCAACTAGCCTTTTATGAGTTGGGAATCTTCATTTTTGTGCTTGTAAGCCTTTGAGAGAGAGCTTCACTTAGAGTTACCACCTCGACACCTTTTTATTACCCCGTCTTTGCATTTTTCTTAGTCCTTTTTCTTTAGATATGCATTTGTGGCATAGAACCTTGGGGCTTGGTCTTTTTAATGAGGTGGCATAACTCTAGCTTCTTTATTTTTTCATTTTTAACATTATTTCTCTTGACCTCTATCCTTTTTGGCTTTATTTTTTTACTTTGGCTTACATTTTTCTTCATTTAGACCTTGTTGGATGACATTGGATAAGTCAAACATAAGCAGTGATAGTATTTTTTATGATTGGGATGGTAGTGAAAGGGAAAGAATGGAAGGTGTTAGATATGGTTAAGATATGGATATGTTACTGAACCGGATCACTAGTAGTACAATTATCCCTAAGTCATGACATACTTATCTAAGGGAAATATTTTCCCCCATGGTAAAATGAGACAACATAATAAAATTGCTAGCGTTAATAAGTGTAATAAGATCAAACTATTGTTTATTACTTTAATGACAAGTTTAGAAACCATCACACTAGTTCTGGATAATAAACCTACACATGAAATCATAACATATCAACTAAAAAGATGAAGCATGAAGTACCATCTATGAAAGTACATATCATCTGAGGTGTAAAGCATAGGAGCCGATATAGCATGGTAGAGTCATATGAAAGATCTCATGGATGATGTAAAGTTGGAAGGACTAGACAATTAGGTTGGAACTAACAGATATGAGCATGATAGCTCATCCAAGCAACATCATTGCACCCTCGAGAGGGTGGTCTGTAAGTAGTTTCCCTTGAGGGGGAAACAAAGCAGAATGTAAGTTAAGGAGCATGAATATAATAAACTACAATTTCCTCGACATAATAATGGTAATGGTGTTTATGTTCTTTATATTAGTACTTCCCAACCATTACATGCCTATACTTCTAGAAAGGAATGGATTATGGATTTTGGTTGTTCACATCACATGGTTAAGTATGCTTCTCTATTTTCTTCAATAAATGGAGCTAAGATAGAAAATATATATGTTACGGATGATAATGCACTGACTATTCTAGGTACTGGTAGCATTGATTGCGATTATTGTCTATCATGTACTAGAACTTTGTGCTAACTTGCTAATTGTACCTCAAATCACATAAACTAGCAATAAAGTAGAGTTTTGACCTAAAACGTTTGTAGTGAAGGATATTGACATAATTATTAGGTTGTTTTTATCGATAATATTGACCCAAAGGAGAAAGTATACAAGTTTTATGTTTTTTAGGATCTAAAAATATGAAGAGGATCATTTTCTCTTGTAGTCAAAGTAGATTATTAGAGTAATATTTAGCATGAGACACTAGGGCATCTAAATTTTATTAGTATGTAGTTGATGATTCGCCTAAATAATATGCTCCATGGCCTACTTGGAGTGATTGTTCCTCATGATGTTGTGTGTGAGCGGTATGTTCTCATAAGAATCATTGGGAAAAGTTTGAGAAACACATGGCATGGAGGGAAAAATCAAAGGTGGAGATTGTGCATAATGACCTATGCATGATGAATCATCCCTCCCTAGCAAGTTCAAACTATTTTCCAACTTTCATTTATGATTTCTCTAGGCATACATGGGTTTATTTCCCAAAGAATAAGAATATGGTCCTTGATAGGTTCATTGAGTTCAAGGCATTTCCTGAAAATCCTTTGTGACCAACTAGCGAAGTGTTTAAGGTATGATTGAGGATGTGAATCTGTACTCATAGTTTTGAGGGATACTTGTCCCAAAATTACATCTCATGGTAGTGAATTGCAAAATACTCTCCTCAGAAAAATGGTGTAGCTTTTGAGAGAAAGAACAAGACATTGGCTGAGATGGCTAAATGTATGCTTTAGGCAAAGGTATTGCCATACAAATTTTGGAAAAAGTTGTGGTTTGTTTGAATCACGTTATGAATAGGGTTACCACCAAGGTTGTGATGAATGTGATAACTCTTGAGAAACATAGTGGAAGGAAGCCCACTATTATGCAATTTAAAACATTTGGATGTGTTTCCTAGGCTCATATTCTGGATGAATAAAGGAAGAAGTTTGATATCAAGAATCATCCATGAATCATGATGGGATATTCTAAAGAATCTAAGGATAATTGGTTGTATGATATGATTAAGAAGGAGGTGATCATTTGAAGATATGTTTTTTAATGAGAGGATTTCATGTTCGACTCTTCTTTCTTGTGCCTCTTATATTATTCCCCATGATTCCCCATCAAGTTTAGGTTCATAATAGGAATTATAGACTAACAAATTTACTCATGTTGATACTTCTAATTATGTAGTTAAGCACACCCATTTAAAGAGAGTGCAATAAAGATTTCTTTTATAGTGGAGATTTGTTATCCCAAGTGAGGCTCTGAAGACTCTTGGGAGGCCTCTTAAGCCCTTGTAATAGTCATCACATATTAGAAATTAATATAAATTAATGATATATATGTAATAAAGTACATAAAATCAAGTACATGATAAAGGAAATTGAACGAATTATTAGTTGGAGCGGGTATGTTATGAACCAACGCCTTGAGAATGATACCATAGAAAATCATTATTCCATGCAAAATTATCTAATGAACTGGGGTCCTCTTATATTGCATACCTCTTGATCTTGCTTCCATTCTATCCAACTTTCTTCTTCCACCCAATCAGACTGTGGAAGAAATAACACACATTGAACCTTTTGTTTCTTCTTCTTTCCTTGAAAGGGCATCTACTACAACAATATGTTTTCCTTTTTTGTAGATAATTTCAAAGTCATAACCTAAAATCTTTGTAACCTATTTTTGTTGCTCTTCTCAAGATAATTTTTTCTCCAAGAAGTACTTCAAACTATCATGATCTATTTTTACTTTGAAGTGTCTTCCTATCAGTTAAGGGCTCCATTTCTTAACTACATGTAGTATGCCCAACATTTCTTTTTCATAAATGGGTTTGAGTAAGTTTTTTCATTTAAGTTGGCTTCTTTCCAAGGCAAGGGGCCTTCTTGTTGGCGTGTTTACAGGAAGAGTGTGCTTTTCATTGATGGAAAGAACAACATCGCACCAAACCTTGAGAGAGAAGAAGATGAGAAAGCTCAGAAGAGATAGCGGTTTCCAGAAGTGCAGATTAGGTCCAAGAGACAGAATCACAGAAGGAGCAAAGGTCGAGACTCGTGAACATTTAGAAAATATTCTAAGTAGGAGAGATCAGAAGCTCAAGAGGAAGAGTGACAATGGTCATTGGATCACCGATCCAGAGGAACAACAAACGTCAGATTGAATTAATGAAAGGATAGGATAAGTGAGGCAAAACGGTTGAGAGTTTGATTATCCGAATACCCGTCAGATCAAACACGAATTTTCGTCAGTCGTTGGATCAATCTAAGTGGAAGGATAGGATAAGCTAGAAGAGGTGCATCGCAGACAGATCGAGCCATCAATCTAGGATCATGATCAACAAACAACATTTAGTTCGGGTATAAAGATGCGATGATGTTAAGCTCTAAAAAAATCTCACCTCAGATTTTTCAGTTTGAGATTTGAAAAACCTGAAGCTTGGAGGGTCGGAGAGTCGAAATGCATTCTCTACCGTTGGATCATTCGAAGAAGATCACAGCCGTCAGATCATCCGAAGAAGATCTCAAGTGTTAGATCATCCGAAGAGAATCTAGGCCGTCTTATCCAGAGCGTCAGTTTGAGATTTGAAATCCCTAAAGTCCGGAGACCCAGAGAGCCGAAATACATCCTCGACCGTTGGATCATTCGAAGTAGATCTCAGTCATCATATCGTTCAAAGAAGATCTCAAGCGTCAGATTGTCCGAAGTAAATCTAGGTCGTCTAATCCAGAAAAGACATGGCGTAATCCTGTGGACTATGGGTAAAGACCCGAAGTAAGCCTCAACTGTCTGATTCAAGGAAATGTAGCAGACCACGTCAGCAAGGACATGTGGCATACCACGTCAGCAAGGACATGTGGCAAACCACGTTAGAAAATGACACATGGCAACCACTCGGCCCGTGCCAGGTCAACAGGTGACGTGTGTAATGTTACGTCACTCCAAGAGATTTACTTCGGGAGTTTCATCACCAACAAATGACAAAAGCTCCGAAGTCCCGAAGGTCGAAGGCACAAATAGCTGAAGTGCCGAAGTCTCGAAGTCCCGAATTCCCGACGCCGAAGACTTGAAGAAGACCCTGGTCATTGATCTCCAGGAGGGGTATGTGTCAGAAGATTACGCATTCAGAGGAAATACTTCGGGAAAGCGTGAAGGTTGAGAAATGAAATCTCCGAAGTCCGGAGACCTGAAGGAGATCTTGACCGTTGATCCGAAAGGGACACGCGTTAGTGGATCATCAAATCTGGAGGATTGTCATTCGAAAGAAACGAGATTTTGAGAATTGAAAGTCCCGAAGGCCGAACTCGCGGAGGAGATCCTGATCGTAGAATGAGGGAGACAGATGTCAATAGATCTTCCACTCTGAAAGATTGTCATATGGGAAAAATGAGATTTGGGACTTGAAACTCCCGGAACTCGGATCACGAAGTAAATCACAGTCGTTGATTGTGGAAGGATAGATCTGAACTGTCAGTTCAGGAGCACCGTCAAGATCATGAGATCGACGGTCTTGTTGCATTGCAGGGATTGAAGGTGCACGAAAATTAATGAGTTGAGGGTGGGCCGCAATCGAAACCATGGTTTTTGAGAAAGGACACGTGGAGGCTCGAGGTAAATTTCGGGGTGAAAAGAAGTTTGTTCTAAACCACCTTTGGATGCGCTCGCAGTCGCGTGGTCACATGAGCTCATCGCCCAAGGTCATATCAAGGGAGGAGATAGCACGTCGCTAAGCTCCACTTCAGAGTTTGAGAGTTTAGAAGTCCAGAGAGTCAGGGTTGGCTCACATCCAAATACCTGAAACACGAAGTCCCAAAGTGCTTGGCCCCAAGTCACAACCAACAATCACATGGAGGGAATAGAGGAAGGATCTAGCGTTGCTAAGCTCCACTTCGGACTTACTGTAACTACCAAAGAAGCCAAATAATCTCAAGATAACAACCACTGATGATGAAAAGATTCATAATAACCGCCAAAGAAGATGAAGAGTTGCCATGATGATCTGGCAGAGGACTGAGCGTGTTAAATGCATGCAGAATAGAGAAGACAATGTGCTTTTGCGGGAGAGCTATGCATGTGGGAAGATGGAGATAAAGTGCGGGAACAGTAGTGAAGATCAGAGGTGCAGTAGATAGTTTGAGGAGGTATCACAGAGCATAAAAGCGAGAAGAGAAGCAAAACATAGGTGTGTCGTGCGCAAGAGGAAAGAGAGAAGAGCATAGAAGCATAAAGATGCAGAAGCATAATAGAGGATAGAAGTTGTAGAAGGCAGAGGACACTTGGAGCTATAACAAACCATATCACAGATAGAGAAAGTAAGTAAAAGTTTTGCAAGATTCAATCAGGGTGGTAGGGTGGTGCTAGGGAGGATTGTAGTCCTCTAACTTCTAGTGGGTGCTAGAAGATTTTTTGGGAGTTGGTGCTAGAGAAATATGAGAGTTGGTGCTCTCTACAAGTTGCAACTTGCTATCAGAGGTTGTAGCCTCATATTTGAGTTGGAGCTCAAAGATTGTGATGTACATGAAAGTTGGAGCTTGATTGACATCCTGAGAAGAAGAGGTTTTCACCCTTTATGGGTTTCCTCAGTAAAATCGATGTCTCTGTGTACTTTGTGTGATTAATCATTATATATCTATGCATGTTAAGTTATCAACAACATATTAAATATTAATCTAGAAAGAATCAAAAAAAGGGGAAAAGTTTCAAGCTTATATATATCACTGATTCACCCCCCCCCTCTCAGTTATATTTCCAACAATTGGCATCAGAGCCGGGGCCTTTGATCAAAGGTAGATCCATAAGCTTGAACATGATTAGTCATGATGGAGGTTCAACTAATATACCCCTTCTGTTTGATGGAACAAACTTTGCCTTCTGGAAAATAAGGATGAAAACATGTTTAATGTCCTTGGGTGCTGATATTTGGGATGTCGTTGAAACGAGATATGTGAAGCCTATAGTCTTGGACTCAAAAGATGATAAGTTGGAGTTTAGATTTAATGCAAAAGCAATGAATTCCATCCTCAGTGGACTTGCTGAAGCCGAGTTTGTCAAAGTCATGCACTGTGATTCAACAAAAGTTATGTTGGACAAACTGATAAGTAGTTATGAAGGTAATGAAAAGGTGAAAGAGGCAAAACTATAGACTCATAGACTGAAATTTGAACAGTTAAAGATGGATGAAGAAGAAATTATCGGTAAGTACTTCTTATGCATAGAAGAACTTGTCAACACTATGAAATGTCTAAGTGAAAAGATAGATGAACCTTTTCTAGTCCAGAAAATATTAAGATCTCTTCCTGATAGATTTAACTCAAAGGTCTCTGCTATAGAGGAAATAACTAACCTCAAAACGTTGACACTAGATCAACTTCTTGGAACCCTAACTACTTATGAAATGAGAATCGCCAAAAGTAAATCCACTACAAGAGAGGCATCCTTTAAAGCAGAGAAAAACATAGACTCCAATGTAGATGAGATTGAAGCAAATTTTATGAGAAAACTGACGAAAGGATCAGGCAAATTTACAAAGGTAAACTGCCCTTCAATTGTTTTAACTATGGTAAAATAGGTCATTTTGCATCTAAGTGTCCTCACAAAAGAAAGGATCAGACATATGGCGATGAAGAAAAACACAAACACAAGAAGGTTTGTAAAGAGAATAATTTTAAGAAGAAAAGCCTTTGTGTAAACAATGATGATGATCCCTTAGATGATGAAAGAAATGTCTCTTCTATTGAAGATAAAATAAATGATATCATGCTAATAGATTTAGAAGATCTAAACACTGAAGATACATGAAGTGAGTTCGTTGATTGTGAAGCAGTAGTAGATCTTGAAGGAGAACTTGTCAGTGCCATGGAAGAGATTGATAGACTCAGAGAAAATAAAAGAAAACAAAAACATTTGTTGCTCAGGTATGAGAAAACATGCAAGGAACCATCTGAAGAAATTAATATGTTGAAGGTTAAGCTAGAAGAAACTAAGAATATTGAAGACATCCTCAAACAACAATTGAAGTAAGCCGAAAGAAGAGGTGAAAAATTGGAAGTCGAAGTAGTGACTGCCAGAAAAGATCTAGAGAAATTTCAGGCCTTATATCATCAGAATCTGACAAGTATTAAAGCCTCAGAAGGATTAGCCTCCATTCTGAATCAGCAAAGGAATTCAAATATGAAAACTGGTTTCGGTTATGAAGAGGGATCAAGTAGTGGTCAGCCAAGCAACAAAGAATCCATCAAGTTTGTCAAATCTACAACCATTGACGACAACAAGCCTGCAGAAACAAAGGAAGAGAATCAACCACCAAGGAGGAATGAAGGAAAATCTACTAGAAATGAATCTGTAGAACAAAGAAATAATGCATCCTTTGCTCAAGGAAGTCATAAGCATGGAAGAAATCGACCTGCTCAAAGAAGACAACCATTTTCCAGGTACAAATATTTTTTCTATGGATATTGTTTTTACTGCTCTAACTTTGGCCACAAAGCTGTAAATTACTCTTTAAGATTTAGACATGAGCAATCAAGACATCCAAGGAATAAATATCTACCACAACAAAGAATGAGACAACCAAGTAACAAACAACCACAGTCTACAAATCATGTGATGGCTGGGAAAAAGACGCAGATTAAACATAACAATCGTTATGATCCTTCATTCAATGAACCAGAATGTTACGTCTGCCATAATTATGGACATAAAGCTGCAGATTTTCGCTTAAAGAACTATAAGCCATATTCAAATCACAGAGCTGAAGATGTCAAGGTTTGGAAGAAGAATGAAGATAACAAGTGTGGATTAATGTTATCAGCCCAAAGACAAAATGACCCCTAGTATATTGACAATGGATGCTCCAGTCATATGACAAGTGACAAAAGTAAGTTCCTATCACTCTAAGAGAATAAATCAGGGAGTGTGACCTTTGGAAATGATGCTCCAGGAAAGATCAGAGGTAAAGGTCTAGTAAGCTTAAGTAATGGAAGAAGCAAAGCTCAAGATGTATTGTTTGTTGATGGTTTAAAACATAATCTTCTTAGTGTCAATCATATATGTGACAGAGGATGTGAAGTCACTTTCACTGCCAAAAATTGTAAAATAAAGACAGTAAACACGGGAGAGTTGATTGCAAAAGGGGTTAGAACTGAAAACAATGTATATGTTCTAAAGGAAGATAAGGAGAAATGTCATTTAAGCAAATTTGATGAAAGTTGGTTATGGCACAAAAGGCTTGGACATATGAATTTTGATCATATTGTCAAAATAAATAATGAAGGTGTTGTGAAATATCTTCCAAGAATATCTAAGCCTCATAACTCTGTATGTGAATCCTGCCAAATGGGGAAGCTGACTCGTGCTCAATTCAAATTGAAGAGTTTCACATCTTCAGAGAAATCGCTTCAACTTGTTCATATGGATCTGTGTGGACCATCGCGAAAGGAAGGAACTGGAGGAGAACATTACTTTATGCTGGTCATTGATGACTTCTCCAGACTTACATGTGTTACATTTCTGAGAGAAAAATATGATGTGTTTGAGAATTTCAAAACATTTAAGGCGTTAACCGAGAATTAGATAGGAAGGATGTTAAAGGCAATTCGCTCAGACAGAGGAGGAGAATTTCTATCAAGAGATTTCAAAGAATTTCGTGACAGACATGGAATTAAAAGAGAATATACTATTCCAGGTACTCCTCAACAAAATGGAGTTGTAGAACACCAAAATAGATCAGTTCAGCAGATGGAAAGGGCTATGATGAGTGAAAGGGACATTTCACAAACCTTCTGGGTGGAGGTTGTTCACACAACTGTTCATATTGTGAACAAAGCACATCTAAGGCCGAACAGTGATAAAACTCCACATGAGTTGTGGTTTGGTCGACTTGCATCAATCAAGCACTTCAAAGTATTTGGAAGTAAATGCTACATAAAAAATAATGATGATCATATGGGAAAATTTGATAGTAGAGATGATAAAGATATCTTCTTAGGATATGCAACAAACAATAAAGGATACAAATGCTTTAACAAAAGAATGCATAAATTAGTAGACCGTATTGATGTTCGAATTGATGAAGAAGCTCATGTAAAAGATCAACAGAGAATAAGCACTAAGCCAAATGAAAAAGACGATGAGAATAATGAAAATGAAGAACATCAAATCCCAAAGTCACAAGAAGATGATGAATTAGGTGGAGAAGAGACACCTAGACAAGAAGAGTTAGGACAACAATCAACATCAAATCTTTCCTCCAAAATTACTCAAAAGAATCATCCTGAAAATTAGATAATTGGTGAGAAAGACAAAGGTGTACAAACCAGGAGGAGGATAATCAAAGACACCGAGCAATCACATATAGCCTTCATATCCATGGTGGAACCCAAGAACTTTAATGAAGCCAGTGAAGATGTAAATTGGTTAAAATCAATGAATGAGGAACTAGACTAGATTGAAAATAATGACACTTGGGAACTCGTTCCCAGGCCAACAAATAAAAATGTAATAGGATCCAAATGGGTCTATAAAAATAAGATGAATGAGCGAGGAAATATTGTAAGAAATAAGGCTAGTTTGGTCTGCAAAGAATATGCTCAAATAGAAGGATTGGATTTTGATGAAACATTTGTGCCCTTAGCAAGATTAGAAGCTATTAGAATGTTTCTTGCCTATGCTTGTCATAAACAGTTTAAATTCTATCAAATGGATGTCAAGTCAACTTTTCTAAATGGAGATCTAAAAGAAGAAGTCTATATGGAACAACCAGAGGGTTTCCAACTATCAGATAACCCTGACTTTGTCTGCAAGTTGAAGAAAGCCTTATATGGGTTGAAACAAGCTCCTCATGCCTAGTATCAAAGACTGGATACGTATCTTCAAGACAGAGGGTTCAAGAGAGGAATAGTTGACAACAATCTATATATCAAAACACAGGGTAATGATTTTCTCATTGTGTTGGTCTATGTAGACGACATCATCTTCGACAGTAATAATGCTTCATCGGTACAATGGTTTGCTTCTTCCATGCAATCTGAATTCAAAATATCTATGATAGGGGAACTATCATTTTTTCTTGGTCTGCAAATTACTCAGAGGTCTGAAAGAGTATTTCTTTCTCAAGAGAAATATCTAAGAGAAATGTTGAAAAGGTTTCAAATGGAA
>WSFP011477145.1:0-16780 GCA_009831015.1 Picea engelmannii
TTTTATGAGTAGAACCATTCATAATTAGATCAGAGAAGAAAACAATATCACTGCAAACTATAGGTGAGACCGATCTGTGTACTACAAATGAAATATAATCATGATATATGCTCATGGAATCACATTAGCATACATGTGATACTCAATCAAAGGGAATATGTGAAAGTAAATGACCTTTCTTTATTCCTATTGGGTCCCACCTATAGTTAGATAATTATATATCATAGATAAATAGATCAAATTTAAATTGTGCTCTAAAACCATTTTTCGGTCGGTGGCTAGTTAGCGAATTTATGATTCAACAACTCTTACCATGATACTGGACTTGTTACCTCATGAAGCAAGACATGTTTCACTCTGGGAGCCAATCTAGTGTGGTGGGCATTGTTATGGTGTTGATGATGAATGTTGATGTGTGGTGGAGAAGAGGGGCTATGTCTGCACAATGTTGGCTCGTGTCGATCATCTGTCTCTCAACACTCCATGTCTGCTACCTACGGGCCTCAAGACATCATCTCCTTGGTTACCCCTAGGCTGGGAGGTAACATATCCTATATCCATGGCCTCATTTGGAGAAACATTTTCACAAGACTTAGAGAAAAATACCATAAACATGGCTAGGAAATTGAAGATTACAAGGCAAGGATCCAAGACCCTGAATAAGAAGTAAAATTATATAAGGTCGATAGGACTAGTATCAAAGAGTTTAGAACCTATTCCTTTAATGTGTAGGAAGGCTTAGGGATGACACTAAGACATATGTACACTAACCTGAAAGAGTTCCAAGACTTACCTACACAATTGATTGCATTGTTAGATACAGTTAAGGATAAGAAACTATGGTTGCACAGAGTATAGTTGGGTGTGGATTAATTGAAGAAGTGACAAGAAAAATATCAAAACATACCTCCATACTTCCCTAAGATGACAAAAATGGAGAACCAACTCAATTATGAAACACTATCTAATTGTTAGAAAGCAGGTACAATTCTTAAAAATGATATATTTGCATCAATCAACAATTGCACACACCTACACATAGTTGTTGAGAAGATGATTGAATGGTGTCGATTACCCAAGCTCAGAGATATGGGTGTACCAAGGCCCAGAGACCAAATTTTGGCAGAGTTAGAAGATCACATCAATTCTAGAGGTATTGTAAATGAAATGTTGACTCGAGTCATCATAGATTTGTTAAAATAGAATATATCTAGACCATATAAAGATAAATATTTTATCAATTCCCTTTTTAGTACACTTAAACAAGAGATGGGCCTCATGAATCAAGATGCAACAACATATGCAGTATCCCTAGAGTAACTTATCTTTAGGCAATTGTTGGAAATATTTTCCCAACATGAAGTGTTGGGAAACTTATATTGAAGACAAAGAACAAGACTAATTGTAATCTTTTGAAAATGATGTATAGTTTTATAAGGTTTTAGGAAATAACAAAACAAAGGAAGCCAAAGGGTTGTAATTGTCAAAGAGAATGAAAGAAGTCCCAAGAACTAGTTGTATCTTCTAGACTATATATTTCCAAGAGCACCTTGTATCAAGGGCCCTTGCATTTTGTGATTTTGAGAACTATTTCAAGGAATTTTAATGAGAAGAATCCCTTAGCACCATTTTTTGAGAAGTAAATGGTGTTATATGACGGGATTTATGTGAACTACTTCTAGTATTAGTATTTCCATTTACACCACTGTAAGGTTATATTGTTCATGAGTTGACGGTTCTATGAATTTTATGGTTTTACATTTAAGTTTTTTTTCTAAGATGGTAGATAGATGGTTTTGAATGGTTTTCTATTACAATCTGTTATGTTTACATCCATCATTCATGTTTATATTTTCCTATTTTTTCTCTAATAGTTGCATGTTTCAGAAGTGCAAAAATGAATTTGTAATTAACCTTCTATCTGTTGAATTAGTTTTTCTCCTAGCTAGGATAGGGTAGAATAGTTTACTTTCTACACTTAGATTAATTGCATATTGCACAATTACATT
Organism: Picea engelmannii; assembly: GCA_009831015.1. Classification (NCBI taxonomy): domain Eukaryota; kingdom Viridiplantae; phylum Streptophyta; class Pinopsida; order Pinales; family Pinaceae; genus Picea; species Picea engelmannii. The sequence continues at coordinate 2,010 of WSFP011477145.1, forward strand.
ATGCATATCTGCCACCAACCCCACTTATTCTTAGTAATGACTTCCATGCCAGAATTTGGATGGGTCTCCTATCCCAAAGGGTGTGAGGTCTAATTGAGCCTTTGTACCAAGGGAAACCCCTATCTGTTGAATGAAGAGATTTCTTATTCTGTAGATACGTGATTTCTACTTCATTGTATGAGGGAGATGCGGGAGATGTGTAATTTCTTCAATGCTTAATTCAATGTGGACAATATGTGCCATAAATAAAATATTTCAGTGTCCACGTTAATTAAAAAAATTCCTTGTCACCTATATATATAGGTGATAAAAAACATTTAAAAGTAAAAAAAAAATCTTATCATTTAAACATTTGAATGGTGTGTTGCTTAGTATGAGGGATATATGTAATTTCTCCTATGCTCATCATGAAGTTGAAATCGGGCATGCATATATATATATATATATAAAGAACCAATGTAGATCTGTCCTAACTCTACATCTATCATGGGTTGAGGAAAAATTTGCACCTTGAGAGATTTGATGTCTCCTTGTGCAAGATAGATCCAAAGTTAAGATGGATCTACACTAGTGTATAACAACAACAAAAAATCCATGATCCAGGTAGGGAACACCTTCATTAACTTCATTACTAAACCAAACGTGGATTTTCCTAGCAGTTGTGGAGGTAGAGCATGTATATGCAACACATGCAAACCAATAAGCATTAGCTACCATCCTCAATTTCCTTTGACAACATGCATGGAGTGGGATGGAGTTGTTTTGATTCACACAGTCAAGGTTTAAATTTCCAAACATGCTCAATCCTACGATTAAATCACAAAGTGATTTCAAAAGTGTGAGGAATGTCCATGGAAAACTAAACAAATTTTCAACCATTGATAACATCATTCATTTTTTTACAATAGAGAAACACCCAAAGAAATCCATGAAATAAATCAACAATATAACATGCCTTTGATATAAGCAAAAACGAAATCAGAGAAAAAATATCTTTGTACATGATTTAACAGTTTGGGATTGAAAATCATCCACCCATCCAAAAAAAAACACTACCATAATCTATTAAATCCTTGGTGAGTGTTTTTAAGTGTTGATATCTCTAATGCAAAAACAATTTCCATCGATTAAAAAAAAAAAAACATATTGTTAGTGTTCTTTTCCAATGTAGGAAACTATTGTTAGTTGTAAGCTTACATAAGCATCGTTATCTGCCCAACTCTGATAGCTATCCTTTGCTAATGTTGGGCCTCTTCCATTGTTATATATAGAAGACATTCTCTTGTATTTTATTCACAATAGATCTAATAGATCAAATGCAGTCTCTCTTGTAGAAGGTTTTCTTTTGGTTTTGCAGTAGTTTTTTGTTCATCGTATGTTCTTTAAAAATATTCATGATATCAAAGAAATCTATGAAAACCCCATTCTCATTTTTTTTGAGAGATATTTGAAGGTTGTGGGATCTCCAATATGATATCATATCAAAATCCATTGTTGTAGTTTCACTTTTCTAGTTGCATATCTGGATTTTTTTTCCTCACGGTGGCTTGCATTCCATCAACATTTGTGTCTATAGTGTTGGACTATTCATTGGTGATGTCTCGCATTGAAGTGGTGTTCTTAGTTCTTGAGACCTATATTATTTATATATCCTTCTATTATAAACCTAGATGGAGCTAGGGTATTCACATATGTGGTTTTTCCTCCTCCAATCGAGTTTGTCATTCAAATGGCCCATGGTTACTAAGTCACTTCACATAGAATAATAATTAAGGGATGATCACTCAATTCCTCAAAGCACTAGAAGTGATTTTGTTTCTATTCTGTTGCCCTCTCACATTCACAGTTTCCCAATAGTTTTTGGTGAATGGTTGAATTTGACCATCACACACTAATTTTGGTATGATCTATTTTTTTTTGTTCAACCCATTATTAATGGTAAATATGGGTAATTCATCTTTTGTGGGCATGAATATGGGTAATTCATATTTCGTGGGCTTAAATATGGGCAATTAATCTTTTATTAATGTGATATTAAGTACAAGAGTGAGGTCTTTGCTACTTTTAAGAACTTCAAGGATTTTGTTGAGAAGCAATCCTCTCTTTCTATCAAGAAACTATGCACAGATAATTAAGGGAGTATGTTAATCAGGCATTCAAGGATTTTTGTAGAAAACGTGGTATTGAGCATAAACACTCTATTCCCTACACCCCTCATAAAAATGGTGTTGTTGAAAGAAATAACCAGACACAGAAAGAAATGGAAAACTACATATTCATTCCAAGAACATGGAACCTTCTTCCTTGGTTGAAGAAGTGAATTGTTCCAATTACATTCATAATATGATGCCTCATAGGGAAATGTTTCATATGAATTCAAAGGAATCTTGGAGCCATGTTAATCTTGATGCCTCTATTTTTAGGGTATGGTAGTGCAATGAGGGACTTAATTCCAGATGCAAAGCACAAGCTATGGAGAATAAGAGCCACCCACTTAGATATGTGTTGGTTATTATGAGGATATGAAGGTAGATAAGTTATTTGATCTTATTACTAAATATGTCTTGTTTCAGAGGGATATCCATTTTGATGAGCACTTCAAATCCACATCATCTCCTACTCCTCCCATAGATTTCCATGTTGATGATGTTGCATATCATGCTGACATTTTTTATTTTGTATAACAAGAAGATGATGAACATTTTGAATATGAAAATCAGCTAGAAGAAAATTTTCCATCTACACCAATAGAACATGAGCAGCTTGAATATGAACAACTAGATCCACAACAACATTTGAGGAGGATATTTTGTGAGAAAATGAGGCTTGGAAGTATAGCTATGAGCCAACTGATTTTAGTTACTTTTCCTCTGACCCTCACCATACTCATTCTCAAGCAATAGAAATATCCATTTTTATTCACTCCATTTTAGATTATCCAGGGAATTTTTTTGATGTTGTTGGAATAGCTAAATGGGATGCTTCCATGACAGAGAAGTATTCTTACTTGATGAAGAATCACATATGGGATTTGATTCCTCTTCCTAGGGGATGAAAGTTAGTTCATTGTTCATGGTTCTATAGAACAAAATATGCAGTATATGGCTCTGTTGACAAGCATAAGACGCATCTTGTGGCCAAGGGATTTTCAAAGGTTGAAGGGATTGATTATTCTAATACCTTTGCCCATATTTCCAAGATGAATTATATACACTATGTTCTTTCTATTGATGCCTCCCAAGGGTGGTTAGTATACCAGATGGATGTGAAGAGCGCCTTTCTCCATGGTTATTTACACGAGGAAATCTACATGGAAAATCCTCCTAGTTTTATGGAGGATTCTTCTATTGTTTGTAAGCTTTGATGTTCACTATATGGTCTCAAACAATCTCCTCGAACTTGGTATGAGAAGATGGATAATTTTTTTGTTATTTCAAGGTTCAATCATTGTCATTCTAATCCTATAGCTTACACTCGGAGGTAGGGCATTGATCTTTTGATTTTAGTTCTATATGTGGATGATTTAATTCTCACACAAAGTTCTTCATCCATGATTTAGAGTGTTCAACAAACATTGATGTGATGGTTTGATATGAAAGATCTAAGAATTTTACATTATTTTCTTGGTTTGCATGTTATTAATCATTCAAAAGGGATATCCATTTTTCAATAGAAGTATGCACTTGATTTACTCGAGTTCTTTGGCATGGCTAATTCTAATCCTTCACCCACTCCCTTTCAGTCATGCATTACCCTTCTTGTCAGTTTCTCTTCACCATGTATTAATCCTTCATTATATCAACAACTAGTTGGGAGTCTACTATACTTGACTCATACATGTCATGAGATCTCTTTTGTAGTAGGGCTTGGCTCTTCATTCTCTCAATATCCTCATGAAAGTCACTGGAAGGAAGCACAATGCATTCTGAGGTACATTTAGGGTACTACTAATTTTGGCATGTACACCTCTAGTGATTCTCATCTTGTGGGTTTCACTGACTTTGATTGGATTGGTTCAGTTGATGATCGAAAGTCTGCATTTGTTTTTTTCCTATCTCCTTGGATATGCTCCTATTTCTTGGTCTTGCAAGAATAAATACACAATTGCATTATCCTCCACGTAAGTTGAGTATCATGCTACAATTCTTGCTATTCAGAAAGTTCTTTGGCTTCGATAGCTAATGACATAGTTTTGCATTCAACATGATCATCCTACTTCTCTTTTGTGTGATAATTAGAGTTTCATACACATTTCTTGTAACCTAGTGGAGCATAAAAGGGAAAAACACATTGAGATTCACATGCACTTCATTCGACAACTCATCTAGGATCATTGTTCTCAGCTTGGAGTATTTTCCTATTGAAGAGAAATTTGTAGACAAGTTCACTAAACCTTTGGCATCACTTTATTTTCTTCTATTATAATTGATTCTTTGGGTGAAGGAATATGTCCTTGGGGTATCATCTTCACTCCTCCTACCTTCACTTTTTTGTTTATGTTGTTTTCTCTCTTTGGGGAAGAGTTTTTTACTACAATTTTTTTTCCTGTTCTCTGCTTATGAGAATTCATACATGGGTGCCTTAGTAGGCCTAGTTGTTGGGACCCATTTTTTGTTTTTTTTTTTGTTTACTCCCTAAGTTTTTCTTAAAGGGGGGTGTTGTGTTCTTTTCCAATGCAGTCAACTCTATTGTTAGTTGTAAGACTACGTAGGCATCTTTATCTGCCCAGTTGTGACAACTATCCTTTGCTAACGTTAGGCCTCTTCCATTGTTATATACAAGAGACATTCTCTTGTATTTTATTCATAGAAGAAATAATAGATAAAATGCATTCTCTCTCATAGAAGGTTTTCTTTTGGTTTTGAAGTATTTTTTGTTCCTAGGATATTCTTTTAAATATATTTAGATACCAAAATATTTACGACGTTAAATTTCAATCATTTTTGTCTTCCTTTTTTCAACCTAGAAAGTGCTTGGTAATATATTATGAGACTGAACATAATTTAAACAAATGGAATTGAAGAATGGGAAAATTAAAATAAGGTTCGAAAGATTGGTCGGATAGGGTTCCAAAGTTGCAACTCAAGATGAATGATGATTGATATTAATAACAAACATGTAAATCAATCCTCTTATACATAGATTCATGAGATGGTAAGTGAGATGTAATTGCTCTAATATTTGTTAGTTCCATCATAGCCATGACCACTAGATAGTTATCACACCTTTCGCACCATGCACCATTATTCCTCCACCTTGTGATCCACTGTCTTATCATGCAAAGACACACGAATGTGATATTGACACATGCAAAATCAAAGATTGTCAAATTTTTCTTTAAATTTTTAATCTTAATTTGAGATGATAACAATTGAATGCATCTTCAGTGTACATTTAATAAATTCATGCCCAAATTTGGCTAAGCCTCCATAATTTAAGATTTACGTTGTAAATTGATGATTACAATATTGTTAACATGTTTGTACAATTAGGAATGCATTTACACTACAAAAAAGATGATTTACATACACAAAGATTCATGACCTTTTCATAAATAAGATTATGGTGGGTTATGAGAGAAATCAAGGTCAATGTTTAACCAACCAATGATACATAGAAAATGGCATAAAACTTAACAACATATAATTGATCCATATAAGAAAATACTTTAAAGAGAATAAATCATAGAAAATATAGAGCTTATTCACTTCCAAATTTATTGATTCAAGTTGGAGAGTGTGTAATTTATCTTTTTACATCTACATATACCTTTGTTTGTGCATTTAGAGAAATAAAACCCTTTGTTGTGAAAAAAGACCAAAATTTGTCTTATAGAATGAAGAGGTCAATATTACAAGTTACACGGTTGTAGAAAAGTTGTACATTTTTCTATACCTTTGTTTGTGAAATTGGAAACTTAAAACCCTTTTCTATGTAAAAAGACCAAAAATTGTCTTGTAGAACAAAGAGGGAAAATTTTATGTTCGTGTAAATTTTTCCTTGGTGCAAAATGTTCACCGGACTACACTAAAATGCACGCCCCGATCTCTAAACTCATTCAAATTGAGTGGTTCAAATTGTAAATGAATTTTTAAAACATTTTGCATAAGCCTATATACTTGGTTTTTCATTTGCAATCATAAAATACTCTAGTGTGCAAACAGGCAAGAGATGCCTAGTAAAACCCTAGAAATACACAACATGTCTGTAAAAAGTAAGCCAAGGTTGTATTATATCTTAGATTTGAGTTATGCAAGTTGTCGGGGGTGTGGTTTATCATATTATACTTGTTCATGTTGTTAACTTTGCAATTGCATGTTTAAAAATGGTTTTTGTGCAAAAGAGACAAACTTTTCCTTATAATTTGGAAGGTCAAAACTATACTAAGCGACCAAATTAAAATCATGCCAAAGCTTCCTTGTAGCTCCAAAATTTGAATATCAAATCTGATAAAGAGGCCCTTCTCCATAACCAAGATTCTACTTTCCATCTTTGTCAATAACCATGATTCTACTTGCCATCTTTGTCAAATCATAATTAACTTCGACCAAGGTTGAATATCAAATCCGATAAAGAGGCCCTTCTCTGTAAATTCAACATCCATGCATTTCTATTAAAGTTCCTATTATGCATCTCCAATCAAGTGCATAATTATACTCAAGTGGGATTGCTCACCTACACATAATAAACCTAGATTAAAAAACTAACTAGAGTTTCACTTCTTCATCCCTCAACTGAAGGGATAAATCGCTTACATCTCCTAATGTTAATTTAGTCATATCTCTATGCTTATTTAAGCCTTGCTCCAGGGAGAGCAACTGCAAGCTAGGGTTTGACATTCGCGGCCATAACAGAGGACACCGTGAGCACCAAAGCGGGGGGGAGGGTAAGGGCACCCCTCATACAAACAGGTAGTGGTAGACAGAGGGAAAGGACCAAGAGGTATAGTTTTCAAGGAACCAATGACAGGAACCTTGGGATCAGACCCAGAAAAAGGTCAAGAAAGGAACTGGGGAAAAAGTGAGTGCATGGGAAAAGAAGCCAGAGAAACTCAAAGTGAGGCACAAGATAAAACGAAGCCCATCGGGGCAGAAGGGAGCAACCCGTGCAAACACAAAACAACAATGATACCTAGGGTGATACTGGAGGATCCACAAAGAAACTCTATAGGGACCAGATGAAGGCACATGCGCTAATCTGCAAGTTCATGGGTTTGTGGCCCACAGAAAGAACGTTGCACAACTGGATTAAATATCATTGGAAGCCAAATGGAGAAGTGGAGCTCTACTTGGGCTCGAAAGGCTTCTTCACATCAGTCTTCATGAATCTGGAGGATAGGGGTAGAGTCTTTGAAGCAGGGCCATACTTCCACGCCTCAGCAGGATTGTACATACGGCCATGGAAGGAAAATTTCTCCCCAGAAAAAGAGACTTTCACAAAGGTGTCGATTTGGCTGAGATTTTATTCCTTACCTTTAGACTATTGTTTACCCTCTACGTTCGAAGCAATAGGAAACAAACTGGGGAAATATGTGAAGACCTCATAAGCCACCCTAAAAGGGAGATATACATCTTACGTAAGAATCTGCATAGAGATGGATGTGTCAAGAGCACTCCCATAAGCCATAAGTATGGAATTCAGAGATGAGGAATGGATCCAAAACATAGATTACGAACAGATCCCCTTCAGATGCATAATATGCCATTAACATGGCCACCTAGTCATAGAATGCCCTCTTAATAAAAAACAGGAAGCGTAAAACCCCAAACCATAGCAGGATGAGGATGGGTTTATAAAACTGAACCCCAGAAGCAGAGAAAACAAAAAGCAGAGTAGAACCCCAGTAGGAAATAACCCAGAGACCAGGAATAAAACAGAAGGATAGGAAAAAACCAATAAAGGGGAAAAAAATAGAAAGGATTAGGAAAAAGATCAAGAAGTCAGAGAACAAGCAACAAACGAGCCCACCGATCGGCCAAGTAATAAGAAGGAATAGGGGAGTTGCGCAACTCCGATGGATGGAGGAACCAGAGACGACAACACCCCCATGCAAGAAGTTGAGGGAGATGCGGAAATGACCCCAAGAGAAGTAGGCATAGAAGATCCTAATCTCAGATACCTTGTGGAAAGGGAAGGGATAGATCTCCTGAATATACTAGAGCAATGGAAAAGACAGGGAGTAGACAATGTACCAACAGAGCAACTCGACCGCATTCAGTACATGTTCCTCCTAAGGGAGGAAGCCAAAGATAAAGGCCTAAAGCACACACACGGGGAGATTGGACACCTAGGAGTCAAAGCCGACGAGGGACAACCACAACTATCACCCAAGCAGACGCGAAGGGAAAAAGGAAGGAAATCAAATAGCATAGCCCTATAGGAGCTTTGAGCACTACCGATAAATTCAGGTAAGATCAAGAAAATATTCCCCAACTCCCCCCCACATTTTTAAATGAAGGTTATAACCTAGAATATAAGAGGCCTAAACAGCCCGAGAAAGCAAAGAATCCTTAGAAATAGACTAAAGAAGGAACAACCTGATCTCTATTTTATTCAAGAGACAAAATGCAATATAGACAGAATGGAGGCAAACAATAAACAACAATGGCACAAGTACAAGATGGTGGCTATCGTAGGCCACCAAATGGAAGGAGGTATTCTCACCTTATGGAACCCACAAGTAATAAGCCTAATAGTAGCCGAGGCGACCAGGCACACCCTTACAGTTTGCATGCAAATAATTGGAAACACAGAGGTGATTCTATGCACTAATGTGTATGGGCCCCAAGTGTCAGAAGAAAATAGAGAAATGATATGAGACTTAGAAGACCTTAAAACCCGATCCAACAACCTCCAATGGATCCTGGCAGGGGACTTCAACATCATCATGTCACTTGTGGAGAAAAAAGGAGGTACAAGAATATTGAATAGGGATGAATAATAATTCTCAAAGTTCATAGACACAACGGAGATGGTAGACATCAAAAATAATAATGGACAGTTCACCTAGAACAATAAACGGATGAACCAGTATCAGGTAGCAACAAGACTCGATAGATTCCTAGTATCAGAGTCAATCATTATGTAGGGGATAACCTTAGATTGAAACATCCTCCCCTGGGGGGGATCTGATCACTGGCCAGTGAAACTGGAAGCAGGCTTCCAAACCACACCAAAGAATAGACCCTTGAGATTTGAGGAATTTTGGATTGAACACCCGACTTTCAATGAAAGAATCAAATAGATGTGGTGGGAGGAGAAACCATAGCAAGGGCCAAGGATGTTCAAAATCTATAAGAAACTAAAGTATATCAAATATAGTCTCAAAGAGTGGAACAAGGACACTTTTGGGAACATTAACCAAGAGAAAAACAACATAGAAGAAAAAATGAAAACACTCCAGGAAACATGCATTTCATAGGGCTATACAGAGGAACGAAAAAAGGAAGAGATACAGATGACCCAGGAATGGGAAGCTCGATGCCAACAGGAAGAAACACTTTGGTGACAAAAGTCTCGTATCAGATGGCTAAAGGAAGGAGAATGGAACACCAAGTTTTTTCATAGAACAACCATGGCCAGAAGAGCCCACAAAAAAATCCTGAAGATTAAGGACCAGGATGGAATAGAGTGAGAGTCACATAAGGAGATCAAAACTACTCTGGTAAACCACTTCCATGGGATATCCCAGGAACCCAACTAGGATAGAACGGAGGCCATACAAAGGATAATTCAGCATAGCTCACTGAGGAACAAAACAACAACCTGAACAAACCCATTGCGGAGGAGGAAATTGACCAAGTACTCTAGGAAATTCCCCATAGGAAAGCCCCAGGTCCAGATGGCTTCATAGTGGAGTTTTTCAAAGCCTGTTGGGAAATTGTCAATCATGACGTTTATAGGGTAGTGGAAGACTCTAGAAGGTCAGCCTCCATCCTAAAAGTGCTAAATGCTACAATGATTACACTAATCCCCAAATAAAATGAAGCCAAAACCCTTGATCGCTATAGGCCTATAGCGTTATGCAATGTGGTTTATAAGATAATCTCCAAAGTTATAAAAAATAGATTGAAACCCCTCCTACCCACACTGGTCTCACGGGAACAGGAAGGTTTCGTGGAAGGAAGACAAATAATGGACAATATCATCCATTCCCATGAGCGTATCCACACCCTGAAGCTTCATAAGAGAGGGGGAATGATAAGACAACTGGACCTAGCAAAAGCTTATGACAAAATTAGTTGGCACTATATGGTCAAGACTTTGGAAGCCTTTGGTTTCACCCAGCACTGGATTAGCTGGATAGACAGCCTAGTATCCACAACAAGCTACTCACTAATAATAAATGGAGCCTTTACCAAACCCTTCTGGCCCACGAGAGGCATAAGATAAGGTGACCCACTTTCCCCCTTCCTTTTCATTATGATGATGGAAGGTCTCAGTCGAAGCATAAAGAGCGCAACTGCAACAGGTGAAATAACGGGTATCAAACCTTTCGATAATTACCCTACCTCCACACACCAATAGTTTGTGGATGACAACTTACTTCGTGGCATATCCATGGTAGAGGAAGAAAAATCCTACAAACGAATCCTCGAAGAGTTTGGGGAAGCCTTGGGTGCAGAGATGAACCATTTCAAATCTATGATTTCCGTCTTTAATACCAACCCCGCAATCCAAATAAATTTGGCCAACATTTTGGGCTTTGAACGCAAATTACTCCCAATAAAGTACTTGGGCATTCCCTTGATATACAAAGCCTACAAAATGTCAACATGGGAAGGTGTAATCAACAAATTACAGGAGCGGGTGAAAAAATGGATGTACAGATCCCTCAACCTAGCCGAAAGACTTATTCTGACCAAGTTTGTTCTGAAAGAAATTCCAACCTTTATGATATCCGTTTTCCCAACCCCCAAGGGGATACTACAAAAAATAAGAACCATCCAAAGGGACTTCCTGTGGCGAGGAGTGGAAACAAGGAAAAAATGGGCCCTAGTGGCTTGGGAGAAGGTCTGTAAACCAAAAAGCAAAGGAGGTCTATGGCTACAAGACCCGCAAGTGACCAATGATGCCTACGGGGTGAAACTCTGGTGGCGCTGGGTCAAAGAAACTACTACACCATGGGTAAACCTGTGGAAGGAAAAGTATGCCCCGGACATAAGAAACCAAGACATAATCCATTTCGGAGGCACCAGGGAAGGTTCAGCCCTCTGGAACCTAGCCTGGCTCAACAAAGCCTGGATTCAGACACACAGCTTTTGGGAAGTAAGGAATGGCAGAACAACCAGATTCTGGGAGGACGCCTGGAAACAGGAACCTAGAATGGAGAAACCAGACAGGGAGGAAATCCAACAGGAGCTGATCACGCAAGGTAAAACCAAAGTCTACCATTACTGGAAACAAGAAACAGATCGCAACAAATGGAGAATCTGGAACACCCTCACCCCACATAATAGAGCCCAAACCGCAACAATAATAAAAGAAGTGGAAGAGGAAATGGGGAGATGAAAAATTGCAGTCACAGAAGGAAATGACTAGCTGAGATGGGGACAAAAAGACGACGAGGAATTCAATCTAAAATAAGTCAGACACTATATCACAGACCAGGACCAAGAAGGTCCGACACAAAAATGGGATAAGCTCTGGAACAGCGCCCACTAGCAAAAAATAAAAAATTCCCAATGGTTAATACTCCACAACCGAATTCTAACATGGGAATACCTAAGGAAAAGATTATTCATAGGGCCTTCCAGATGTCACCTCTGCCAAGCTAAGGAAGAGACAATGAACCATCTACTTGACGAATGCACCTACACAGCAGAAATCTGTGACTGGGTGGCAGGTATCTTCCGACAGTCAAATAGGATCTGAGGTAACATCTCCGCAACTATCAATATTTGGAAAGAGAAATATAGTGAACACAAAGAGGTAAACCTTTGTTGGACCCTCATCCCAGAAATGATCATATGGTAAATTTGGAAGGAAAGGAACCAGCACATCTTCAGGAACTAGAATTGGTCGAAAGGGAAGATCAAGGAAACAATAATCTCCATGAAAAAAGAAATAGTACGGAGCCGCGACTACCAGACAGGAAGAGCGCAAATCATAGACCAGGACTCCTGAATCCTGGAATCCTTCCACCTGAAAGACGGACGCAACCCCAATCAGATAATATGGATGTCGCAACCCCAAATAGGTGAGCGCAACTAGAAACCACCACCAGTAAGCGCCCTCAAGATGAATTTTGACGGGGCGTCGAAAGGTAACTTAGGACGGATAGGAATGGGAGGAGTAATCAGGGATAGTAAAGGAAATATCATCCGGTTGTACGCTGGGAGTCTAGGAAACTCAAGCAACAATGTCGCGGAGTTCGGAGCCCTAGAGACCGGCCTCGATATTATAAGCTGGGAAGGGATGACAAATTCCATAGTGGAAGGAGATTCCACACTGGTTATCAACACAGTAAGGAGACTCCAAAATGGTACCAAAGTGGGAAAAATTCAGAGGCATTGGCGCTTGGCACAGTCCCTGCAAAAACTTCAGGAGCACTTACAGATGGGGATCACAGTGGAGTTGTGTTGGGTACGGAGGTCAGCAAATGGACTAGTGGATAGAATCGCGAATGAGGGGGTCGACAAGGAAGGACCAGAAATGGACACTACCTGGAGTAACATCCCGAATGGTCAGTTCCGAACAGACTGCATCCAACTAGCGACAAAATACTGTGGCGTCAGCCAAAATACGGATAACCACGTCGAGGACGGAGGCACAGAAATAACTTATGGGCACGTAGGATCCAGGCAGAATCCAATAGGCCACCACTCAAATACGAGTTACAATGCAGATCCAGGTCACACATCCAGAGGAGGTACGACACCACGGTCCTGTCAATAGGAAGAGGTACAGGGGTTGTCTGTGGGAAAGAAGAAAGGATAATTAGCAGGCGGAAAAGGATGAAGGTCAACAGGGTTTCACATGGCTGAGTATGGGTACACCTCACCCAAGTATAGATACAGGGAGTGGTAATGATTGTCGTACAACGTGTAGGGAAAAGGATTGGCGCAGAGATGACGATAGGGCTCCCAAGAGCACACATTTCGAAATAGTGAAAAGAGACCAGAAGGTACACCTTTATGAACAGCCCATGATTTTCAGGACGAGCCCGCAACTGGGGAAATACCATAAAGGAAGAAACACCAGAAATAGCCACAGACCGGTGAGAAGTAATTACAGAAACCATCTTACATACCAGGAAGGGGCGAATAGGAACAGGAGAAGAACCCAAGACAAAAACCACCACAAACAAGCCGAGATGGTAAGAATAAAGAAAACCCATAGTAAGAGAGGCCCCCAAGGGGGAGAACCTCTGACAAGCACCCGGAGGATGACAAGGATAGAGCAAGCGGCCAGGGAAGCCAAGGGTACCTTTCTCATGCAGTTCGATCCAAAGGGAAAAGCGATCATCAAGAGGTGGGAGAGAGCAATCAACACCACACTCAAGGGAAAATCCTGGACAGAACTAATGCAAGAAGTAGATGGGATAAGGACCCAGGGGCTACACAGCCCAGAACAACCCTCTACCACAAAATGGTGGAGGAGGTCTGGCGAACAAAAATGTTGATAGGCATAATGAACGTTGACCAAAAAGAGACCAGTGGGGAGGCTATCAGGGACCATAAGAAGGTGCTCACATAAATTTTGAATCGCCTCAGCAAACTAGAGGCTAGTACAAAAAGGTTAGTTGAGGACTAGAGGAGCCAAAAGGAAAAAATGGAACGAATGGCAAGCCAATTCAACCTTTACCTACGCTATGTCCACCACATGGACATCACTCCAGCAGACTGGAGCGAAACACCAGCATGTATCAGGAAGACGCGCACGGTGGAACAGAGGAAGGAGAACGAGGCAAGAAAGGATGGTGACGCAAGACATCCCATCATCCTGGACTAGCGCAGTCTCAACCCCTGGTCAAATAGTATTGAATGTAGGAAATACCCCTGTTTTTTGGTTATGTTTTTTAATCATATGTTATGGTTAAGTCTTTCACACTAGATTTTAGAGGACTGGGTTGGTTTCCCATGGTGGCAGCCTAGCCTCCCCCCTGCTGTCTTCGTCAGCGCAAATCCGGGATCTTTGATCTGGTTTGCTTTTTGACAGATCAAGGGATTCCCCGTGGTTTTTTTGTATCATATTTTCTATCAATAATATAGGATTTTGCACTCACTTACAAAATAAATAAATAAAACCTTGCTCCAATGATTAAACTTCAGTATTCCACCACTATTACTAATGCTATAGAATTCTTCTTGTCCAAGGAAGAATCAAACTACAAACATCCAACCAATTTTATCCATTTCTCATACACTCTATGTGACCAAATTTTGTTACTATCACTATTCTTAATTCAATAATGCACCTGCCCAATAAATAACCGATGCTCCACAATTTATACAAATGATACATAATCAATATTTCAATCAAATAAGTTTACTAACATGATCACATTGCTTCTCATAGTTACTAAATTTACTAATAGATTTTATCATAGTTAAATCTAAATACAAACATAACATTCTATATTGTAATATTAAATAATTTACTAAAATAATTTAGACTACAATTAAATGTGAATCCATCATGACATTTCATATCCATATTGTAATATTAAATAATTAACTAAAATAATAAAATAATTTAGACTACAATTAAATGTGAATCCATCATGACATTTCATATCCAAACCCATCATGACATTTCATATCCATATT
>WSFP011477146.1:0-16779 GCA_009831015.1 Picea engelmannii
ATCTTGATTGACTTTTTGATTATTTAGGAGCAAATAGAATAGAAAATGAATAATATACTCTTTAGTGTTATTATTGAAGTTAGATTACATAGATCCTAAAATATGATTGGAATTGTCTGGTTTTAATATAGGATTGGTTAAATATTGTCAAACCCAAGATATCAAAGGAAGTCTTGAAGATACACAAGCTATTGGAGGTTGAAGTCTTTATGACGCAAGGCAGTTTTGAAGATGATCGAATTTCTTATATTGTAACTTTATAATAGTAAAGAAATCCTGAGGATATATTGATCCTCAGGATAACTTAATTTACCCAGATTATTGTAATATATAAGGGGTAAATAGATCTTAAACATATATAGAATAATTGCATCTAAGAAATCAAGACTTAGAATTGCTATGCGTTAGCATTTTTTGTAAAATGTTGTACCAGCTATGAAATTGATAAAAGTGTTGATCGGTTTTACCATTTCTATATACTAAATTTCAAATAACAGTGCTTCTAAGGACCAAGGGCCTAGTTTGAAGGAGCTACTGTTCGACCTGTAATTGTATCAGATCAATTTTTGTTTTGTGATTCGATTCGCTTTTACAGAAGTTAAATGAATGCATAAGTGTGTTGATGATTTTATGTCGATTGCAAGAGATAGATATTTCCTTAAGCATTATATGATTGCTACTCCAATTCCCATTACTAATATTTGATGCGTGATAGTTCCTCATAAGTTTACATTTTATGTTCCTTTTACTTAGTTTACATTTGTTGTTCCTTTCCATTAGAATATAGTTGTTCCTTTCAATAGAAGTATGATTGTTGTCTCTTTTTGATTAGATTACAGTCTCTATTTCTTTCCATAGATAGAGTAATTCACCTTTTTCTTTCCATCAATTTGATTCATAATAATATTCATTTCTGCAAGTCTTTATTTAGATTCAATTACTGCTCTTAAAATGAATTCAATAGATTAATTAGTTCCTTTCCATTGCACATCTTTAGATTTCAATTCCTAGAATATTTAATGAATGTTTGAGGAACTTGATAGTTGATAAACTTAGATTTGCTTTCACTACATGATTTTAGCCTCTACAATCTATCTGCATAGACTTTGCCGATATTCTTTGAGATAAAAGACGAATCCTCGGGTTGATAGATTAATGTTAAACTAAGGCTATTTTTAGACATATTTAGAGCCCAACAACTATGGACTCACAACCTTTTTCTGGATTTAGTCTCCTTAGCTCGAAAAAGTATAAACTTTACTGAGGAGAACTCTCCTGGTGAGATGAATCGCCCGAGGTGTACCTTTTTCCTCCATAATATACAGGCCAGAAAAAAGGGGTAAACTCATGCCAATAAATGTTCTTCTGGACCAATTTACCGAGTGTGAAGGAACAAGGTCACTCGATGATCTTTTCAATTTTAGGGAGTCTGAAAAGAGCTTAACTATGGACTCCGTGGGGGTTCCTTTTTCATAAATTTAGTCCCTCAGGATAGAAAAAGGGTTAAACCTATACCTGAGAATACTTTTCTAGTGAACCAAAGCTCCTAGAGTATACCTTTGTTCGTGAAATTGACCATTAGGACCAAAAAATGGGTAAAATACTGCCGGACAGACGTGAATTCACGTTTTAGTTTGGCGAGTGTGAAGGACAACAAGATCACTTTAAAATATTTTCATGTTTCGAGAGTTTGGAAAGAGCTTAAAGAAGACTCCAAGAAGTTACTTTTCTCAGTTAATCTAGACAATATTGAAAAGTATAAATGTAGTCTCGTCGGATGTTGCTTTCGGATCTCAAAGCGAGCTTGAAACACAACAAAGCATGCTCATTTTTGGGAGTCCCAAGGGTGAGGCCAAGAGTGATGATGCATTGGATGAATGAGGCTCAATCTCGTAATCATGACAGGACTAACCAGGACTCCCAAGCCTAAATTCATTAGAGACAACATGGACGCCAAAATGAAATAAGGATCTATCTAATGCATCCATGTAATGATAGGCTCTACCACCTAATAACGATACTTTTAAAACAACAAAGATGGTTTTGTGTCACAATTTGATGGGATCGATCCTATGGAAAAGTGGAAAAGACAACGAGATGCAGAAAGTGGAGGTGGAATCCTAACTTATATGCAAAAAGTTGGAAAAATGACTTTTGCCAAGGGACCTTTAAAAGTGACCCATCTCCCAAAAAACGTTACCAAACCAAAAGGAAAAGTTCATCATAACATCCAATAAGAAACTCAAGAACCAAATTAAATGATTTTCATGCCAAAAAAAATGACAAAAGGGTTCAAAAAAGTGGCAAAAAGGGCCGAAAAAGTCTATAAATAGAAGTTGACAACTCATTTTCACCATTGCAATTTGAAAATTAACCAAAGGGTAAAAAAAACCCCTTTGCTAAAAGATTTGATTCCAGGAGCTTGAGAGGATGAAGTGAACTTCTGCTCAGACCAAGTAAGTATAAACACATCCCTCTTGCATTCCAATTCTTCTTTTATGCATTTTTTTTTGGGGGGGTGCGCCCTCCTAAAAAAGGGCGGCCCTACGTGTACACGGGCTGTCCAAGGAAAAACCACATATGTACACAAGAAAATAATAGTGTGCTAGTGTACATACACGAATCTGTCCAAGACATCCCGCATACACCCTCAAAAGCATGGAAAAAAATCAAAATAGAAGAGCTAACTCCTCTTTGAACTATCATGGAGCAGGATGTATGTCCACTAGAGGGAGAGGGAACACGAGGAAATCAATATCTTGGTTGATGAGGACCCTGCTGCTATTGACGCATTGAAATAATGCAGGTTATGGAAGTTCTACCAGTGTCTATTCATGAGGGCACAACCCAAGCTAATGAATGCCCTGGTGGATTACTGGCACCCTGACACAAAGGCATTCATGCTTGAAGGGAAGTCCTTGACTCCAACGACTGAGGATATATATTTCTTGACTAGCCTCTCGAGGAGAGGGGAACCATTCAACCTGCATCCATTCCCCCCTGGGCCCTTCAAAATTTATGACTACATCGGGATGCATTGCGAAGCCAACACTGAGAAAGTAGGTTCTTAGGTGCCCATCCACAAGATCACCAACTTGTCACTGAAGGTGATCGTTTTGATTATTGGGCAGATCACTAGATCCATGTCCCTACACCAGGCTTCCCGGGCACACATGTATTGTGCGATGCAGTGACTAGATGCACAAATATTTGACTGGAGCACGACCATGCTTAACTGCATGAAAAGGTAGCTCACAGAGTTCCAAGAGTGTAGCAACAAGAACTTTGGGTTCGATACCATTTTGTGCCCATTCTCCTTCGAGAGGGTACCCAGTCTAAGTCCAAGAGAGACAGTACGGGGCATGTGGCCTCCTTCCCAGTGGTATGTAGATGGGAAACATTGCTTCCATGACAGGGGGGAGGAAGGACCATAGAGGCATTCGATGAGAAATTCTTCAACTGGTGGGCACGACAGATTCCAGTGATAGAGGACTACGCCTATGCTAGAATCGACTTTTCCAGAGATTCAGACATGCCCGTACCTCTTGGAGAGGAGCAAGGAGAGATAGGTACATGATTTTTAAAGTTATTTAGTTTTTAGTTTCTTTTATATATATCAGTTTTATTTGTATCAAAGTATTGAAAACTATGTATATGTTATGTACATATGTGGGACCAGTGCGTCCAACAGAATTCATGAGGACCAGGCGACGCCCTCAACCTTTGGTAGTACCAAAACAATCGACATACCTCCAGCCGGAGAGGCTGAGAGAGTTTTGAGATGAGTGGAGTAGAACCTCACCGCTCTCACTCGCACAGTTCCCATGGTCGATATCGAGGATCTCCTGCCATCCATGTAGCCTCATGTCGTTGGGGTTCCACGAACTTGGGTCCAACTCTTTTGGCCTTTGGAAAAATCTGTTGTTCACTACAGCAGGGCCAGTAAGCCCCGAGATTAGATAGGATGTAATCATTATGTGCTGAGGGCACTCTTTTTTTATATTGTTTAGGGCATAAGCCCCGTGATGTATACCAAATTATTATTTTTGAGGCGTTCACGCCCACCTATGTACTCTGAGACTTTTTGATATATATATATATATTTAAATATTTTATGTCTTATGGATCACATCAATTTACAAATGTATGTACATGTGTATGTGCGTGCAACATGCCATTCTAATACGTGATTAGATAGAGTGTCTATTATTTGATTTAATCTTCTAGGAACATGGATATACGTAATGTAATCAAAGAAACGTTCTAAGAGACGTACCCCATGGAAACGTCAGAGTAAATTAGGATCATAAATGTGGTAAAATCCATTTAAATGGGACACAACCAACTAAGAATATAAGTAGACCCGGAGGTGAGTGATACCATGCGACAAAGCATCATGAAGAAACTCTATCACCGCATTGTACTCGGTGACATTGTTTGTGGCATCACCTGGAAAGATACCTCTGGAGGATAACAACTGGCCTTGAGGTGTGAAAATCACCCAAGCTGTGGAAGAAAGCCTCAGAGTGTGTCGTCTAGCTCCATCCACAAACCCAAAGAACACCTTCGATTCACTTGACATCTACCACAGTGAAAAATATGACATAAATAATGACACGTCCATAAAACCAAAAGTCAAAAACTAAGTGTATAAGAACTATAAATATGTACAAGAAGTCACCCAGGCGACCAACCTATGAGTAATAGTTCTTGAGGTAGAGCCCATTTATAGTCTCTTCCAAATCATTTCCCTCAAAGTCAACCAGATGATAAGAGCCCTTCTTTAAGACCTCTTTCAAAATGAAAGGTCCGAACCACATGGGTTTTAACTTGCCTGTCCCCAGGGGATCCTTATCTTGGTCGTAGACCAAGACAAGGTCACCTTTAGAGAAAATACAAGGAAGAATGGACCAATTATATTGACACTTGACTCATTGCTTGTGATCCTTGTTGGCCAAGGTTTCATCACGACGTTGCTCATTGAGCTGCTCGAGATATAATAGGAATTCCTCAAGCAGTGAAGTGTCTAGAAATAACTCTACTACCAACTTTAAAGATGGGCCCTGACACTCTATATGAAAGAATGCTTCCATCCCATAAATGAGTTGAAAAGGTGAGAAAATGGTGGCAGTCTTTACAAATGTTCGGTAGGCCCATAACGCTGAGTAAAACATCAAATGCCTATTTGACTTGGCATAATTGATTGTTCACTGCAGAATAGTCTTGAGGGACTTATTCATAGCTTCCACCTGACCATTCGCTTGTTGGTAGTAGGGTGACGATTGTTCTTGCCTCAACCCAAGTTTTGATGTTAAATCATACATCATTTTATTCTGGAAGTGACTGCCATGGTTAGTGACAATCTCCTTCAGGATGAGGAACCTTGCAACTATCTGGTTAAAAATGAAGAGAGCTGCTGTTTTGCCATCATTGTTAAATGTTGGCATAACCTCAACCCACTTTATGAAGTAGTATACCACTACGATGATATAACGATGCCCCTTGGATGAAACCATGTGGCATGTGGTAAAATCAATCCCCTACTTGGTGAAGGGACCAACAACGATGAAGGGAAACATGGGAGCAGGATGTTCCCTCATCTTCCAAGAGAATATTTAACACGGGTGGCAGTTATTGACCGACCCGACACAATCCTTTATTAACATAGGCCAAAAGTAACCAGGTCGTAGAATATTTTGGGCTATTACCAACCCAGACAAATGAAGACAACATGATCCAGTGTGGCAGTCATTAAGAATGAGTTCTTCTTCTTTGTGTATAATGCATCGATGAAGAATACAATCTACACCTTGACGATACAAAGTGTCATCGAGTATGAGATAGTTTCGTGCCTGATGGTAAATTCATCGAGGCTCGTCGTGAGAAGAAGAAGCAGGGAACTTAAAATTCTGGAGATATACTAGTACATCTCCATTATAGGGGTGGGAATATGCGATCATAAAAATATCTCCTTTAATAGGCGATTATTTGGGAGTGACATCACCTGATTCGACCAGAAGTTCCAAAATAAGTTCTGCAAATACCAATGACTTTTTGGATTTCGCGGAAACAAAATCCAAGTCAATTTCCTGGAGGATTACAATCCATCTACTGATCTTTCCACCAATGACTCATCGTGTCAACACATATTGAAATGGATTCAAAATGACAATTATGGTGGTCTTCCGAAGCAAGATATAATGATGGAACCACTAGACAACATGCACTACTGCTAACACAAGCTTCTCAACATGGGAATAGTTCAGTTCTGACCCAACCAGGCCTCGGCTGAGGTAATATATCACATTCTCTTTGATCCGATCATCCTCTTGAACCAAGACCATACCGATGGTCGACTCTGCAACGACCAAGTACAATAAGAAATATTTATTATAATTGTCAGGCCGAAGTAGAGGGGCATATGTAAGGGCACATTTCAATGCTTAGAAAGAGTGCTAAGCGACTTCATCCAAACATAAAGGGACTCCCTTTTTCAATAAATGCATGAACCCTTTAGTGATCTCGGCATAGTTTGTGATAAAACGCCGAAAAAAGTTCGCTTTCCTCTGTAAGATTTGAAGCTCGGGGATTGTGCACAGGGGAGGAAAATGAACTATTGCCTCAACCTTAAGAGGATCGACCATGATCCCAATTGTCGAAACTATGAAACCTAAAAGATGACCTGACGTCACGCATAAACTGCATTTGTTAGGATTCAAGTGAATCTTATAGTAGTGACATCGTTTGAAGATTATTCGTAAATGCATGGGGTGATCAGCTCTCTTGTGAGATCATGATGCTAGATCATTGAGATAAGCCTCGACTATATGACTAAGGTTGTGGAAAGAAAGAGACATGGCCCTCTAGAAAGTGGCTCCATCATTCTTTAGGCCAAAAGGCATCTTACGATAAGAAAATGTGCCCCATGGACAAATACAATCTGTTTTATGCTGGTCTTCAGGTTTG
Organism: Picea engelmannii; assembly: GCA_009831015.1. Taxonomy (NCBI): domain Eukaryota; kingdom Viridiplantae; phylum Streptophyta; class Pinopsida; order Pinales; family Pinaceae; genus Picea; species Picea engelmannii. The sequence continues at coordinate 6,967 of WSFP011477146.1, forward strand.
ATCTAAATCTGGTTATATCTCGAAAAACCATCCATGAATGAAAATACCTCACAACCTGCATATTCATTGACAATCTGATCAATGAATGGGGTGGGGAAATTATCCTTTGGACAAGCCTTATTCAAGTCACGGAATTCCATGCACATGCGATTTGTGCCCTATTTTTGGTTGACCAAAATGGGATTTGAAACCCATTGCATTAACTATACGGGGTAGATAAAACTGACTTTAAGCAGTTTCTCTACTTCAGCCTTAATAGCTACCGATTTCTGAGGATTCACTGGATGAAGATTCTATCGGACCAACTTGGTGTTAGGATAAGTTGTTATCTCATGTTCGATGATTCTTGGATCAATGGATGGCATTTCCTCGTAAGCCCAGGAAAAAACATCGCGGAATTCCTTAAATAAGTCTGTGTATATTTGAATCTCCTCGGAGAGTATTCCGCTCCGACGAGAACATTCTCCACAATGCAAGGGGTTCTGGAGATATCTATAGGTATCATTTCAACAATACTTTCCATATTACCCTCAGTGTAAACTGCGTGTGTAGCCAGAGGATTAACATGACAGGACCTGTCTCCAGTCATAGTCAACACGAATTCACCTGCCTCTATTCTTCTTAACTCCAGGAGGAAATAAGATCTTTGATGGAGATCATCCCAGGGTCTGTCCAAACTAGTCAATGCCTCAAGAATCAACTCACATGAGGGCAAGACCAAGTATAAAGAATCAGTATTGGAAAGGGAACCTTGAGCCCAAATAGGCTCGAGGTCTGGATCTAACTCTTGTACGGGATTTAGATCGGGGTTGACCGAAGCTCGATGGACAATACTGTACACAAATTATTCCACAGACAAGGGAATTGCCATGCCCAGATTCCCTATCCCTTCCATTGAGTCCGATGGGGAAGGAAGAGTCCACAGATCGTGAAAATAAGTCATTCGGAATGACGAAACTTGAAATATATCATCCCTAGGATGGTCAGGGGCAACTGATATAAAATTGACTTCGCCAGAAGGAGTCGGGTAATCGAAAGTACCCATCAACAATGGGCAAAAACCAACGCCTACATTGACGATTCCGAGCTGAGGATTATCAATCATCGGGACCGTGGATGCCCCCGATGAAGGGTCAGGCCAGGAGAAGGAAAAATGGTCAATCGTTATGATTCAAACCTCATGTGGAAACAACAAGACCCAAAAAACTGTGGCAACCATTACATGCATTGCATAGGTCCAAATCCTTCCTAAGAGAAGGTTTGTTGGCCCTTGGTTATGGAAGAAAGAGAAGATCAAGGAAGAAAAGGTGAAATATGGACTCCGTGGAAGACATAGTGACTGATACTGGGTCGAAGTGAGAAAAAGAGCAGAAAAGACGGAGTGAAGGAAGGAAAAGCAAGACGTTGGACGAGGAGATCGAGGATGACAGAACAACAAGGAAGAAAATCTTGTGTACATCAGTAAAGATATATTTCTCCAACCAATCCTATGTACTAAGATTAGGGTTCTTGTTCTAGGCTTCAACAAAGTCCTTTTCTTGATCCTCTATCCACTTTTGAGTCTCTATCTTTGATGGAAACCACCTTGAAATTCCCTCAAGAAGATTCCTATCTCGACAATGGAACCATTTGTTGGCATAAGAGTTGAACCCTGGGTTTGCCCCTGTGCCAACAAATGGTTCCATTGCTAGGACATGAATCTTTTTGAGGGAATGTCAAGGTGGTTTCCATCAAAGACAAAGACTCAAAAGTGGATAGAGGATCAAGAAAAGGACTTCGCTAAAGCCTAGAACAAGAACCCTAGTCTTAGTATAGAGGATTGGCTGGAGAAATATATCTTTACTGATGCACATGAGATTTTATTTGGGAGAATCCATTAGGAGCTATGTGAGTGGTTAGCTAGGTTATTAGATACCCAGTTTGAGATCCGATCTAGACCTCCTATGGTTTGGACGTCAAAGCTGATCAAGAAGGTAAAGAGAGATGATAACACCACATATTGAGCAGTAGAGCACTGTTTTGATAACACCATTGGAGGGTACATCACCGAGTTTACTATTGATAGAGTAGATTCATTTAGCCAAGCCGAGAGATATTTCTTTAAGGGACCCAGAGGGAAATTTTTACAATTCCTAAAGTTGAAACTCAAGATGCTATTGCATGAAAATAACATCTTGAAGATACAGTAGGTTGGTCGGATCTAGAAAAGCTAATGTTAAAAAATTCGGACAACGACAACAACAGAGAGGCTGGACATACACACAGTGGAAAAGAATTCAGAGAAGTTCACCTTGCGAACTTATTCAAGCAGAACTACAGGGACAAGGGTTTCTACAGTGGAGAAGAGGTAGATCTGACAACCGAGGAACATTCAGAACCTGCTAGGACAGAGGAAAGGAAAGCTGAAGAGCTTCGCTGAGAAGAACTTGAAACTTCAGGAACTGCGCAGACTGTTGAAGTAAGTTTTATTATCCCTCTTGTTGATTTAGTAGTATTAAGAAATCAGAGTAATCCAAGCCACTAGAGCATCCAAAGCACTGTCACTATTAGTCCACCACATACTCAGTTAGGAACCCTAGGATGATATATGGCAGATTAGATGAGACTTCCCAGATTTAGGGGAGATGGATCTGAAGATCTTGATTAACACTGGTTCCTATGTGAAGCCATATGGAATATTAAAAATGTCACTGACGAAGTTATCAAAAGAACCCAGTTTAGTACCACCCTTAGAGATCGCGCATTGAGTTGGTACATGAATCTTGTCCAAGGAATTGCATAGCCTAAGCCACTGAATCAAATTAAGAATGTGTTGATTGCAGAGTTAAAGAAACCCAAGTCAGAGTCACAATGTATTATAGAGCTGAAAGAGATAAAGGAGAAGGTAGCCGGACCTGTTTGGGAATTCGATCAGAGATTCAAAACCTTAACAGGGCGATTGAATTTTCAGATCCCAGATGAGCAGAACAAAGAATGGTTAATCTCTACTCTTTTACCACACATCAGAGTTCCTCTGATGCAACATAATATTACTTCTCATTCTGAGGCATTGGAGATCACCATGAAGCTAGAATCAACCCCTATGGGAGAACCAGCGTAGGTATGAGTCAAATCTTCAGTCATCTAACTAATTTGTCTTTGTAGGTTGAAGATATGAAGAAAGACAAGGGAAAAGATAAAAGAGAAGACATCTGGTGTGTCAGGTGTAGATTAGAAGGCCATGACAAGGAACACTATCCTCTATTCAATGAATACTTGGCTTCTGGAGATCTGAGCCCTTTGAAGCAAGTCACCTTACCCTAGTGTGAGGTATGCAGAAATAGACATTGCCCTGGTGAGTGCTATTACATGCAAAAGTATGTCCAAACACCCAAAAATTTGTATTTCATGTTCTGTAAGTTTGTAGGAAATGATGATAGGAATTGTAGGGCTTACGATCTCATGCATGAAAGGTTGAGAGACATATACAAGATTCAAGGTGAAGTACTGCAAGAAGGAAACACTACATAGTATAAATCCCCTGGGAGAGGAAACTTTAATCCTCGTGGTGGATTCAGAGGAAGAGGATGAGGAGGAGGAATGGGTCGAGGCTGAGGACAGATAATCTGTTATAACTGCACACAACCAGGACACCTCGCAAGGGATTTCCAGAACCCTTGTACTACTTGCAACTACTGTATCGCATTTGAACATGTTATAGAAGATTGTCTTGTGTTGCTAGCTAAGCTTTAGGAAAGATGAGGACCTCACCAGAACCCACAAGTGAAACTGATATATGCTGAACCTTATGGATAAGACCCTAGAGTCATTGTTATCACTAGAGGAGGTGCTGTTATAGGAGAAGACAAACTGATCCAAGGAAAGACTACAGAAGACTCAGGAATCAAAAAAGATACATAAGAGATACAAATGTTTTATGCAAATAAAGAAATACAAATGTTTGAGGAGGCAAGAAAAAAATTCAGAGGAGACTAAGGTTCCTCATCGAAGACAATACCAGAAGTGAGAGAATATGGAATGCCTCAGGCATTTTATCAGTTTGCTTCGCCAAAAGGAGGAAAAGAGGTAAGCAAGATAATGAAATTTCTATATACTTGTATTAAGTTGATTCAGGATGAAAGCGTTGTACAAGAAATACAAACTTTAATCAGGCAATATGAGATAGGAAAGATAGACCCCTTACTGAATAGGGAAATACATCAAATCGATAAGAAGAGAAGGACCAATAAGGAATTACATTTGAATGTTCAAATAAGAGAGTATGAGATAGATTATGTGGTCCTCGACTTAGGGTCAGAGGTGAATGTCATGACAAAGCAAACCTGGGCACTGATGGGAAAACTGAAGTTGATCTATTCCCCTATCAGGCTCAGGATGGCCAATCAACAAGCTGTTAGCCCCTTTGGATGATTGGAGCATGTCCCTGTGGACATCGACAGAGTAAGAACATTTGCAGATTTTGAGGTAATTGAGATAGTTGATGATAGTTGTCCTTACCCTACGCTGTTAGGAATTGATCTGGCCTTCAATAATTCCACCGTGGTTGATTTGAAGAAGAGACATATGAATTTTGAAAGAGATGGACTTAGGGTCATTTCACCTCTAGATACATATGAAGGTCAACGATACACATAACCTATCAAATAAGAAGACCACACATATGAACTGTAAAACATATACAATTTAACAACCAAACAATAGGATTACATTAATCCTACAGTTGATGGGAACCTAAGCTAGCGAAGTGATAATTCATGTTCATCAGACTCAAAAGAAGCATTGGAGAACTGGCAGAATAATGTGTATGAAGTATCTACAAGAATATGTGCTAGATTAACCAGATAAGTTTTATGGATCGACACAAGAGTAAGTAACTTACCCACCTTTGATGGTCTAAATCCTTTAGAAACCTTGTTGTCATAATTTGAAGAAAGTGTACCAATACAACAAATATTGTTGGCGATGGATGAGGCCCTGAAAGCAACCCCAACAAGATGGTGGGGGACACACAAAAACAACTTTACAGAATGGGTACAATGTCGTGCCCTGATGACAACGTGGTTCTTAGCACAAGTAGAAGGCTGTGAAGCTCTTACATAGGTCGAAGTTGTCCAAAGGACCACGTGTGGAGTTGCGAGGAAGCATGGAGAAACATTCCCCAAGAAAAGTGGGTGCACAAATTCATCAACACACTGGACACGATACCTATCAAATGGTACCTTCAAGAAGAGCTGCACCTCATCACTATAGATTGGAAAGGTATGACTCAGAATTTTGTAACCTCCTTCTTATTTGAAAGTCAATATCCTTCAGTAGATAAAGCATTACATATTGTGAGATAGAAATTATTCGAGGAGGCATCTAGCCTTCCTTTGGAACAAGAAGACGACGAATGGATTGTGCCTCTCCAGAAATTGCAAGGTTGTTACAACATCAATGCTGATGAAGATGATGATCCTAGGTAGGTGAACATCACATAAATAGAAGGAAAAAGAGATGTGGAAGGACCAGGAGTTGAGCTACCATTCATTGGACAATCGATCAAGATTAAGAAGGTCAATATTGGGACAGAGCAGTCACCAAAGTTTTCAAATGTTGGAGATTATTGGGATGATGCTACCATTGACAAAATTACAGAGTTACTGCATGAATATCAGGACTTGTTTCCAACCAAGTTTACTGATATGAAGGGCATTAAAGGGCCTATGGTCGAGATGAGGATTCCTTTAAAGGTAGATGCAAGACCAGTAAAACAGAGAACTTACAGATTGAACCCTAAATATAAGGAGAAAGTGAATATTGAGCTCGACAGAGTGCTGGAAGTAGGGATTATAGAACCTGTCGAAGAGTCAGAATGGATTAGCCCTATGGTGGTGCAAGATAATAAGACAGGAGAGATCAGGATATGAGTAGATATTAGGAAGATGAATGATGCTTGTTTGCATGACCCATTCCCTACACCATTCACTGACAAAGTTTTAGATATTGTGGGAGGCCAGGAGGTATATTCTTTTACAGATGGATTTTCAGGATACCATCAGATCCAGATTGCCAAGGAAGATCGCCATAATACCACATTTGCAACAGAACGGGGATCCTATCAATATACAGTGATTCCATTTGGATTGAATAATGCCCCAACCATCGTTTCTAGGGTGGTTGTCAAAGCATTTAAGGATTTTTTTCATAAATTTATAGAAGCATATTTTGATGATTGGACTATTTTTAGTTTACTGAAGAATCATATTAAATGTCTAAGTTTAATGTTGGATAAATGTAGGCAGTGTCAAATTGCCTTAAACCTAAAAAAATGCATCTTCTTTTCACCATTTGGAGTGCTATTAGGTCATATTGTATGCAAGCAAGGGTTGATGGTAGATCTATCCAAAATTTCCATTATAGTTGATCTACCCCCTCCTAATTCAGTCAAACAACTGTGCACTGCACTGGGACACACATGATACTACAAGAAGTTCATTAAAGGATATGCTCAGATAAAAACACCTATGGAGAAACTGTTGAAGAAGGATTGTCAATTTAGTTGGACAGAAGAATTCCAACAGAACTTTGACACACTGAAATAGAAAATGGTTACTGCGCCTATTCTGGTTTTCCCACATTGGACCAAGGAGTTTCATGTGCATGTCGACGAGTCTTCCATTGCTTTAGGAGTAGTGTTAATACAAACCAGAGAAGGATATATTGACCACTCGTTAGATTTTTCTAGTAGGAAGCTATCAACTGTTGATATTAATTACACCACCACTGAGAGAGAAGGGTTAGCCATGGTGTACGCATTGCTGAAATTTCTCCACTACTTGTTGGGAGGACACTTTAAAATGTTTACTGATCATTCTGCACTGAAATACCTAGTCAAAAAGACAGTGTTGGGGGGAAGGATATGAAGATGGCTACTGTTATTCCAGGAATATGACTTTGAGATCATATTTAAGCTAGGAAGAATGAACAAAGGTCCCGACCACTTGTCAAGGTTGAAACATGGTGAAGAGCCGACCAATTTGGAGGATGCACTACCGGATGCATAGTTACTGGCCATTAGAAAGGTTGATGACCACTTCAAAGAGATAGTCCAGTTCCTATCAACAGGAATGACACCTAATGCATATACAATTCCTCATAAGAAACAACTAGTAGTGTACGCTACAGACTTCTCACTTATAGATGGACATCTATACAAGATGGGTGCCTATTATGGATTAGGGCCCATCTATGCCTTAACTAGTAGTGCGTGCTACAAACTTCTCTGTAGAGTGACCACTGATCCTCGCAGAATCTTATGAAGGCATTGCAGGAGGAAACTATGTAGGTAAAGCAACTACGCAGAAGGTTCTTAGAGCTGGCCTGTGGTGTCCTACCTTACATAGAGATGCTAAAGACTATGCTAGAGCCTGCGACATATGCCAAAGAGTTGGAAAACCATCCAGAAGAGATGACATGCCATTAGCACCACATATGACCCTACAAGAATTTGAGAAATGGTCCATTGACTTCGTTGGACCTGTAAACCTACCAAGAAAGAGAACAGGAGCAAGGTAGATAATTACAACAACATAGTACTTGACCAGATGGGCTGAAGCAAGAGCAGTCAAGGACTGTAGTGCAACTACAACCGCGTGCTTCATATTTGATGACATCATAACCAGGTTTGGACACCCAAAGATCCTTATGAGTGATCAAGGCACACATTTAATCAATAAGATAGTTGAAGCCTTGAATGAATAATTTGCAGTCCACCATCAGAAGATCACACCGTACCATCCACAAGAAAATGGGATAGTTGAAGAATTCAACAAGATTTTGGAGACAAAACTTACCAATATTTGCAGTGTGAACAGGGATGACTGGGATTTAAGAGTACCAATAGTATTATGGGCATATAGAAACACTTGCAAGAAGATAACAATGCAAACACCTTTTAAGTTGGTATATGGTCTTGAAGTTGTTGTTCCAATGGAATATTTGGTAACAAGCCTAAGAATTGATGCCTTTATAGATATGGATGACCCTGGCACTGTTCATGAGAGGCTTTCACAGTTGGTCGAATTGGAAGAAGACAGATTTGTTGCATGATTTCATCAACAAGTACAGAAGGAAAGAGAGAAGGCCTATCATGATGGGAAGATCAAGAATAAGGAATTTAAATAAGGTGATCTAGTATTGATATATGACAGTAAGTTCAGAAAACATCCTCGGAAGTTCAGAATGCATTGGCTAAGGCCATATGAGATCGCCTATGTTACAGAAGGAGGAACTGCACAATTGAAGACTCTGAATGGAGACTGTAAGGAAGGATTAGTGAATGGAAGCCAATTGATATTGTACTATGAAAACTAGCTGCCGCATAGCTCTCAGTAAATGCAAAAGGAAAAGGGTCTAAGTACCAGGTGCAGTTGAAACTGGGTACCAGAAAAAGAAAAGACAGTATGCAAAAGGAAGGAGAGGAGGCATCGAACATAAAGCAGAGGCTACGCTACGTAGTCTAAAGTCGAAGTAAAACAACAAGTTGAGACCTGAAGTGCCTCAGGATGAGTCACAGGTGAGTGTTGGGGGCCTATTGGCCCTTGGTTATGGAATAAAGAGAATATCAAGGAAGAAAAGGTGAAATATGAACTGCACGAAAGAAATAGTGACTGATACTGGGTCGAAGTGAGCAAAAGAGAAGAAAATATGGAGCGAAGTAAGGAAAAGAAAGCCATTGGACGAGGAGATCGAGGATGATAGACCAGTAAGGAAGAAGGATCATGGACAACTCAACAAGAGGAAAAATCTACCATTGGATGCTTTGGAGCACCGCGTGAGAAGGAAGGAAAGATAGGTTGGCGAAGCCCTTTAAAAATATAGGTCAAGTTGACCTAGGGTTTTAGACACCTAGGGTTTTGGACACCTAGGTGTTGTTGGAAAAAATACCCTACAGACTAGAAAACTAGGGTCAGACTTGCACACAGATTTTGACCGTAAAGGAATTACTTTTTAACCTACCACCCAAAACTTAAACCCCTCTTTCAAAATACATGCATGGAAAGGAACTACTAACCTTGTTACTCACGTTTGGTGTAGATCCTCTGTTGCACTTTTGTCCACTTGCTGGCACTACTCCTTCTAAAGATAACCTGCAATCAAAACGAACAACAATGCATGCACACTACTTTTCTACTTGAGGGTTAGAAATTAAGCATAAATTAACCAAACCATAGATAACTCATGCATTGGGACGGGAAAAGTATTCTTTTATTATTTGAAAAATGAATCAACTTACAATCAAAGTCGAGACCGACCACCGCTCCTTGATCCTGATCCTGGGCTCCTCTTCGTTTGTCCTCCAACTGCTTTGCGTCAAATCTCCTTTGGCATGAGGAAAGGTTAAAGGGTTGGGACAATGGATTCGGAAAATGGGCAGAGTTTCTTCGCTATATTCTTCCTCCCTCCAAATGGTACCCCTACCCCTTCTTTTATAGGCTAGAAGGAGCTAGGGTTTTGGACGAACCCTTGGCCATGCATGGCTGAGAGTTTCAGTTAACTGACCCATAGCTTTTTGTCCCGTCGACAAATTTCCTTTTTTTCGTGATTCTGAAGGTACACGTGGGTTGTAGGGGGCCTGGTAGTTTGTAATTTTAGTTACACGTGGGCTGTAGTGGGCCAGCTAGCGTGTACTTTTTAAAAATGGAGTTTTTAGAAGAGTTGTTCAGTAGTTTTTGGCAAAGAAGGGATATGAGTTGGCCTGATGCCAGGTAATCATGTGTGGTGCAATTTAGGGTTATAACAGATTCCCCCTAATGTGTGAGGTCAGAAGAG
>WSFP011477147.1:0-16779 GCA_009831015.1 Picea engelmannii
CTCTTCTGACCTCACACATTAGGGGGAATCTGTTATAACCCTAAATTGCACCACACATGATTACCTGGCATCAGGCCAACTCATATCCCTTCTTTGCCAAAAACTACTGAACAACTCTTCTAAAAACTCCATTTTTAAAAAGTACACGCTAGCTGGCCCACTACAGCCCACGTGTAACTAAAATTACAAACTACCAGGCCCCCTACAACCCACGTGTACCTTCAGAATCACGAAAAAAAGGAAATTTGTCGACGGGACAAAAAGCTATGGGTCAGTTAACTGAAACTCTCAGCCATGCATGGCCAAGGGTTCGTCCAAAACCCTAGCTCCTTCTAGCCTATAAAAGAAGGGGTAGGGGTACCATTTGGAGGGAGGAAGAATATAGCGAAGAAACTCTGCCCATTTTCCGAATCCATTGTCCCAACCCTTTAACCTTTCCTCATGCCAAAGGAGATTTGACGCAAAGCAGTTGGAGGACAAACGAAGAGGAGCCCAGGATCAGGATCAAGGAGCGGTGGTCGGTCTCGACTTTGATTGTAAGTTGATTCATTTTTCAAATAATAAAAGAATACTTTTCCCGTCCCAATGCATGAGTTATCTATGGTTTGGTTAATTTATGCTTAATTTCTAACCCTCAAGTAGAAAAGTAGTGTGCATGAATTGTTGTTCGTTTTGATTGCAGGTTATCTTTAGAAGGAGTAGTGCCAGCAAGTGGACAAAAGTGAAACAGAGGATCTACACCAAACGTCAGTAACAAGGTTAGTAGTTCCTTTCCATGCATGTATTTTGAAAGAGGGGTTTAAGTTTTGGGTGGTAGGTTAAAAATTAATTCCTTTACGGTCAAAATCTGTGTGCAAGTCTGACCCTAGTTTTCTAGTCTGTAGGGTATTTTTTCCAACAACACCTAGGTGTCCAAAACCCTAGGTGTCTAAAACCCTAGGTCAACTTGAAATATATTTTTAAAGGGCTTCGCCAGCCTATCTTTCCTTCCTTCTCACGCGGTGATCCAAAGCATCCAATGGTAGATTTTTCCTCTTGTTGAGTTGTCCATGATCCTTCTTCCTTACTGGTCTATCATCCTTGATCTCCTCGTCCAATGGCTTTCGTTTCCTTACTTCGCTCCATATTTTCTTCTCTTTTGCTCACTTCGACCCAGTATCAGTCACTGTTTCTTTCGTGCAGTTCATATTTCACCTTTTCTTCCTTGATATTCTCTTTATTCCATAACCAAGGGCCAATAGGCCCCCAACACTCACCTATGACTCATCCTGAGGCACTTCAGGTCTCAACTTGTTGTTTTACTTCGACTTTAGACTACGTAGCGTAGCCTCTGCTTTATGTTCGATGCCTCCTCTCCTTCCTTGTGCATACTGTCTTTTCTTTTTCTGGTACCCAGTTTCAACTGCACCTGGTACTTAGACCCTTTTCCTTTTGCATTTACTGAGAGCTATGCAGCAGCTAGTTTTCATAGTACAATTTCAATTGGCTTCCATTCACTAATCCTTCCTTCCAGTCTCCATTCAGAGTCTTCAATTGTGAAGTTCCTCCTTCTGTAACATAGGCGATCTCATATGGCCTTAGCCAATGCATTCTGAACTTCCGAGGATGTTTTCTGAACTTACTGTCATATATCAATACTAGATCACCTTATTTAAATTCCTTATTCTTGATCTTCCCATCATGATAGGCCTTCTCTCTTTCCTTCTGTACTTGTTGATGAAATCATGCAACAAATCTGTCTTCTTCCAATTCGACCAACTGTGAAAGCCTCTCATGAACAGTGCCAGGGTCATCCATATCTATAAAGGCATCAATTCTTAGGCTTGTTACCAAATATTCCATTGGAACAACAACTTCAAGACCATATACCAACTTAAAAGGTGTTTGCATTGTTATCTTCTTGCAAGTGTTTCTATATGCCCATAATACTATTGGTACTCTTAAATCCCAGTCATCCCTGTTCACACTGCAAATATTGGTAAGTTTTGTCTCCAAAATCTTGTTGAATTCTTCAACTATCCCATTTTCTTGTGGATGGTACGGTGTGATCTTCTGATGGTGGACTGCAAATTATTCATTCAAGGCTTCAACTATCTTATTGATTAAATGTGTGCCTTGATCACTCATAAGGATCTTTGGGTGTCCAAACCTGGTTATGATGTCATCAAATATGAAGCACGCGGTTGTAGTTGCACTACAGTCCTTGACTGCTCTTGCTTCAGCCCATCTGGTCAAGTACTATGTTGTTGTAATTATCTACCTTGCTCCTGTTCTCTTTCTTGGTAGGTTTACAGGTCCAACGAAGTCAATGGACCATTTCTCAAATTCTTGTAGGGTCATATGTGGTGCTAATGGCATGTCATCTCTTCTGGATGGTTTTCCAACTCTTTGGCATATGTCGCAGGCTCTAGCATAGTCTTTAGCATCTCTATGTAAGGTAGGACACCACAGGCCAGCTCTAAGAACCTTCTGCGTAGTTGCTTTACCTACATAGTTTCCTCCTGCAATGCCTTCATAAGATTCTGCGAGGATCAGTGGTCACTCTACAGAGAAGTTTGTAGCACGCACTACTAGTTAAGGCATAGATGGGCCCTAATCCATAATAGGCACCCATCTTGTATAGATGTCCATCTATAAGTGAGAAGTCTGTAGCGTACACTACTAGTTGTTTCTTATGAGGAATTGTATATGCATTAGGTGTCATTCCTGTTGATAGGAACTGGACTATCTCTTTGAAGTGGTCATCAACCTTTCTAATGGCCAGTAACTATGCATCCGGTAGTGCATCCTCCAAATTGGTCGGCTCTTCACCATGTTTCAACCTTGACAAGTGGTCGGGACCTTTGTTCATTCTTCCTAGCTTAAATATGATCTCAAAGTCATATTCCTGGAATAACAGTAGCCATCTTCATATCCTTCCCCCCAACACTGTCTTTTTGACTAGGTATTTCAGTGCAGAATGATCAGTAAACATTTTAAAGTGTCCTCCCAACAAGTAGTGGAGAAATTTCAGCAATGCGTACACCATGGCTAACCCTTCTCTCTCAGTGGTGGTGTAATTAATATCAACAGTTGATAGCTTCCTACTAGAAAAATCTAACGAGTGGTCAATATATCCTTCTCTGGTTTGTATTAACACTACTCCTAAAGCAATGGAAGACTCGTCGACATGCACATGAAACTCCTTGGTCCAATGTGGGAAAACCAGAATAGGCGCAGTAACCATTTTCTATTTCAGTGTGTCAAAGTTCTGTTGGAATTCTTCTGTCCAACTAAATTGACAATCCTTCTTCAACAGTTTCTCCATAGGTGTTTTTATCTGAGCATATCCTTTAATGAACTTCTTGTAGTATCATGTGTGTCCCAGTGCAGTGCACAGTTGTTTGACTGAATTAGGAGGGGGTAGATCAACTATAATGGAAATTTTGGATAGATCTACCATCAACCCTTGCTTGCATACAATATGACCTAATAGCACTCCAAATGGTGAAAAGAAGATGCATTTTTTTAGGTTTAAGGCAATTTGACACTGCCTACATTTATCCAACATTAAACTTAGACATTTAATATGATTCTTCAGTAAACTAAAAATAGTCCAATCATCAAAATATGCTTCTATAAATTTATGAAAAAAATCCTTAAATGCTTTGACAACCACCCTAGAAACGATGGTTGGGGCATTATTCAATCCAAATGGAATCACTGTATATTGATAGGATCCCCGTTCTGTTGCAAATGTGGTATTATGGCGATCTTCCTTGGCAATCTGGATCTGATGGTATCCTGAAAATCCATCTGTAAAAGAATATACCTCCTGGCCTCCCACAATATCTAAAACTTTGTCAGTGAATGGTGTAGGGAATGGGTCATGCAAACAAGCATCATTCATCTTCCTAATATCTACTCATATCCTGATCTCTCCTGTCTTATTATCTTGCACCACCATAGGGCTAATCCATTCTGACTCTTCGACAGGTTCTATAATCCCTACTTCCAGCACTCTGTCGAGCTCAATATTCACTTTCTCCTTATATTTAGGGTTCAATCTGTAAGTTCTCTGTTTTACTGGTCTTGCATCTACCTTTAAAGGAATCCTCATCTCGACCATAGGCCCTTTAATGCCCTTCATATCAGTAAACTTGGTTGGAAACAAGTCCTGATATTCATGCAGTAACTCTGTAATTTTGTCAATGGTAGCATCATCCCAATAATCTCCAACATTTGAAAACTTTGGTGACTGCTCTGTCCCAATATTGACCTTCTTAATCTTGATCGATTGTCCAATGAATGGTAGCTCAACTCCTGGTCCTTCCACATCTCTTTTTCCTTCTATTTATGTGATGTTCACCTACCTAGGATCATCATCTTCATCAGCATTGATGTTGTAACAACCTTGCAATTTCTGGAGAGGCACAATCCATTCGTCGTCTTCTTGTTCCAAAGGAAGGCTAGATGCCTCCTCGAATAATTTCTATCTCACAATATGTAATGCTTTATCTACTGAAGGATATTGACTTTCAAATAAGAAGGAGGTTACAAAATTCTGAGTCATACCTTTCCAATCTATAGTGATGAGGTGCAGCTCTTCTTGAAGGTACCATTTGATAGGTATCGTGTCCAGTGTGTTGATGAATTTGTGCACCCACTTTTCTTGGGGAATGTTTCTCCATGCTTCCTCGCAACTCCACACGTGGTCCTTTGGACAACTTCGACCTATGTAAGAGCTTCACAGCCTTCTACTTGTGCTAAGAACCACGTTGTCATCAGGGCACGACATTGTACCCATTCTGTAAAGTTGTTTTTGTGTGTCCCCCACCATCTTGTTGGGGTTGCTTTCAGGGCCTCATCCATCGCCAACAATATTTGTTGTATTGGTACACTTTCTTCAAATTATGACAACAAGGTTTCTAAAGGATTTAGACCATCAAAGGTGGGTAAGTTACTTACTCTTGTGTCGATCCATAAAACTTATCTGGTTAATCTAGCACATATTCTTGTAGATACTTCATACACATTATTCTGCCAGTTCTCCAATGCTTCTTTTGAGTCTGATGAACATGAATTATCACTTCGCTAGCTTAGGTTCCCATCAACTGTAGGATTAATGTAATCCTATTGTTTGGTTGTTAAATTGTATATGTTTTACAGTTCATATGTGTGGTCTTCTTATTTGATAGGTTATGTGTATCGTTGACCTTCATATGTATCTAGAGGTGAAATGACCCTAAGTCCATCTCTTTCAAAATTCATATGTCTCTTCTTCAAATCAACCACGGTGGAATTATTGAAGGCCAGATCAATTCCTAACAGCGTAGGGTAAGGACAACTATCATCAACTATCTCAATTACCTCAAAATCTGCAAATGTTCTTACTCTGTCGATGTCCACAGGGACATGCTCCAATCATCCAAAGGGGCTAACAGCTTGTTGATTGGCCATCCTGAGCCTGATAGGGGAATAGATCAACTTCAGTTTTCCCATCAGTGCCCAGGTTTGCTTTGTCATGACATTCACCTCTGACCCTAAGTCGAGGACCACATAATCTATCTCATACTCTCTTATTTGAACATTCAAATGTAATTCCTTATTGGTCCTTCTCTTCTTATCGATTTGATGTATTTCCCTATTCAGTAAGGGGTCTATCTTTCCTATCTCATATTGCCTGATTAAAGTTTGTATTTCTTGTACAACGCTTTCATCCTGAATCAACTTAATACAAGTATATAGAAATTTCATTATCTTGCTTACCTCTTTTCCTCCTTTTGGCGAAGCAAACTGATAAAATGCCTGAGGCATTCCATATTCTCTCACTTCTGGTATTGTCTTCGATGAGGAACCTTAGTCTCCTCTGAATTTTTTTCTTGCCTCCTCAAACATTTGTATTTCTTTATTTGCATAAAACATTTGTATCTCTTATGTATCTTTTTTGATTCCTGAGTCTTCTGTAGTCTTTCCTTGGATCAGTTTGTCTTCTCCTATAACAGCACCTCCTCTAGTGATAACAATGACTCTAGGGTCTTATCCATAAGGTTCAGCATATATCAGTTTCACTTGTGGGTTCTGGTGAGGTCCTCATCTTTCCTAAAGCTTAGCTAGCAACACAAGACAATCTTCTATAACATGTTCAAATGCGATACAGTAGTTGCAAGTAGTACAAGGGTTCTGGAAATCCCTTGCGAGGTGTCCTGGTTGTGTGCAGTTATAACAGATTATCTGTCCTCAGCCTCGACCCATTCCTCCTCCTCATCCTCTTCCTCTGAATCCACCACGAGGATTAAAGTTTCCTCTCCCAGGGGATTTATACTATGTAGTGTTTCCTTCTTGCAGTACTTCACCTTGAATCTTGTATATGTCTCTCAACCTTTCATGCATGAGATCGTAAGCCCTACAATTCCTATCATCATTTCCTACAAACTTACAGAACATGAAATACAAATTTTTGGGTGTTTGGACATACTTTTGCATGTAATAGCACTCACCAGGGCAATGTCTATTTCTGCATACCTCACACTAGGGTAAGGTGACTTGCTTCAAAGGGCTCAGATCTCCAGAAGCCAAGTATTCATTGAATAGAGGATAGTGTTCCTTGTCATGGCCTTCTAATCTACACCTGACACACCAGATGTCTTCTCTTTTATCTTTTCCCTTGTCTTTCTTCATATCTTCAACCTACAAAGACAAATTAGTTAGATGACTGAAGATTTGACTCATACCTACGCTGGTTCTCCCATAGGGGTTGATTCTAGCTTCATGGTGATCTCCAATGCCTCAGAATGAGAAGTAATATTATGTTGCATCAGAGGAACTCTGATGTGTGGTAAAAGAGTAGAGATTAACCATTCTTTGTTCTGCTCATCTGGGATCTGAAAATTCAATCGCCCTGTTAAGGTTTTGAATCTCTGATCGAATTCCCAAACAGGTCCGGCTACCTTCTCCTTTATCTCTTTCAGCTCTATAATACATTGTGACTCTGACTTGGGTTTCTTTAACTCTGCAATCAACACATTCTTAATTTGATTCAGTGGCTTAGGCTATGCAATTCCTTGGACAAGATTCATGTACCAACTCAATGCGCGATCTCTAAGGGTGGTACTAAACTGGGTTCTTTTGATAACTTCGTCAGTGACATTTTTAATATTCCATATGGCTTCACATAGGAACCAGTGTTAATCAAGATCTTCAGATCCATCTCCCCTAAATCTGGGAAGTCTCATCTAATCTGCCATATATCATCCTAGGGTTCCTAACTGAGTATGTGGTGGACTAATAGTGACAGTGCTTTGGATGCTCTAGTGGCTTGGATTACTCTGATTTCTTAATACTACTAAATCAACAAGAGGGATAATAAAACTTACTTCAACAGTCTGCGCAGTTCCTGAAGTTTCAAGTTCTTCTCAGCGAAGCTCTTCAGCTTTCCTTTCCTCTGTCCTAGCAGGTTCTGAATGTTCCTCGGTTGTCAGATCTACCTCTTCTCCACTGTAGAAACCCTTGTCCCTGTAGTTCTGCTTGAATAAGTTCGCAAGGTGAACTTCTCTGAATTCTTTTCCACTGTGTGTATGTCCAGCCTCTCTGTTGTTGTCGTTGTCCGAATTTTTTAACATTAGCTTTTCTAGATCCGACCAACCTACTGTATCTTCAAGATGTTATTTTCATGCAATAGCATCTTGAGTTTCAACTTTAGGAATTGTAAAAATTTCCCTCTGGGTCCCTTAAAGAAATATCTCTCGGCTTGGCTAAATGAATCTACTCTATCAATAGTAAACTCGGTGATGTACCCTCCAATGGTGTTATCAAAACAGTGCTCTACTGCTCAATATGTGGTGTTATCATCTCTCTTTACCTTCTTGATCAGCTTTGACGTCCAAACCATAGGAGGTCTAGATCGGATCTCAAACTGGGTATCTAATAACCTAGCTAACCACTCACATAGCTCCTAATGGATTCTCCCAAATAAAATCTCATGTGCATCAGTAAAGATATATTTCTCCAGCCAATCCTCTATACTAAGACTAGGGTTCTTGTTCTAGGCTTTAGCGAAGTCCTTTTCTTGATCCTCTATCCACTTTTGAGTCTTTGTCTTTGATGGAAACCACCTTGACATTCCCTCAAAAAGATTCATGTCCTAGCAATGGAACCATTTGTTGGCACAGGGGCAAACCCAGGGTTCAACTCTTATGCCAACAAATGGTTCCATTGTCGAGATAGGAATCTTCTTGAGGGAATTTCAAGGTGGTTTCCATCAAAGATAGAGACTCAAAAGTGGATAGAGGATCAAGAAAAGGACTTTGTTGAAGCCTAGAACAAGAACCCTAATCTTAGTACATAGGATTGGTTGGAGAAATATATCTTTACTGATGTACACAAGATTTTCTTCCTTGTTGTTCTGTCATCCTCGATCTCCTCGTCCAACGTCTTGCTTTTCCTTCCTTCACTCCGTCTTTTCTGCTCTTTTTCTCACTTCGACCCAGTATCAGTCACTATGTCTTCCACGGAGTCCATATTTCACCTTTTCTTCCTTGATCTTCTCTTTCTTCCATAACCAAGGGCCAACAAACCTTCTCTTAGGAAGGATTTGGACCTATGCAATGCATGTAATGGTTGCCACAGTTTTTTGGGTCTTGTTGTTTCCACATGAGGTTTGAATCATAACGATTGACCATTTTTCCTTCTCCTGGCCTGACCCTTCATCGGGGGCATCCACGGTCCCGATGATTGATAATCCTCAGCTCGGAATCGTCAATGTAGGCGTTGGTTTTTGCCCATTGTTGATGGGTACTTTCGATTACCCGACTCCTTCTGGCGAAGTCAATTTTATATCAGTTGCCCCTGACCATCCTAGGGATGATATATTTCAAGTTTCGTCATTCCGAATGACTTATTTTCACGATCTGTGGACTCTTCCTTCCCCATCGGACTCAATGGAAGGGATAGGGAATCTGGGCATGGCAATTCCCTTGTCTGTGGAATAATTTGTGTACAGTATTGTCCATCGAGCTTCGGTCAACCCCGATCTAAATCCCGTACAAGAGTTAGATCCAGACCTCGAGCCTATTTGGGCTCAAGGTTCCCTTTCCAATACTGATTCTTTATACTTGGTCTTGCCCTCATGTGAGTTGATTCTTGAGGCATTGACTAGTTTGGACAGACCCTGGGATGATCTCCATCAAAGATCTTATTTCCTCCTGGAGTTAAGAAGAATAGAGGCAGGTGAATTCGTGTTGACTATGACTGGAGACAGGTCCTGTCATGTTAATCCTCTGGCTACACACGCAGTTTACACTGAGGGTAATATGGAAAGTATTGTTGAAATGATACCTATAGATATCTCCAGAACCCCTTGCATTGTGGAGAATGTTCTCGTCGGAGCGGAATACTCTCCGAGGAGATTCAAATATACACAGACTTATTTAAGGAATTCCGCGATGTTTTTTCCTGGGCTTACGAGGAAATGCCATCCATTGATCCAAGAATCATCGAACATGAGATAACAACTTATCCTAACACCAAGTTGGTCCGATAGAATCTTCATCCAGTGAATCCTCAGAAATCGGTAGCTATTAAGGCTGAAGTAGAGAAACTGCTTAAAGTCAGTTTTATCTACCCCGTATAGTTAATGCAATGGGTTTCAAATCCCATTTTGGTCAACCAAAAATAGGGCACAAATCGCATGTGCATGGAATTCCGTGACTTGAATAAGGCTTGTCCAAAGGATAATTTCCCCACCCCATTCATTGATCAGATTGTCAATGAATATGCAGGTTGTGAGGTATTTTCATTCATGGATGGTTTTTCGAGATATAACCAGATTTAGATCAAACCTGAAGACCAGCATAAAACAGATTGTATTTGTCCATGGGGCACATTTTCTTATCGTAAGATGCCTTTTGGCCTAAAGAATGATGGAGCCACTTTCTAGAGGGCCATGTCTCTTTCTTTCCACAACCTTAGTCATATAGTCGAGGCTTATCTCAATGATCTAGCATCATGATCTCACAAGAGAGCTGATCACCCCATGCATTTACGAATAATCTTCAAACGATGTCACTACTATAAGATTCACTTGAATCCTAACAAATGCAGTTTATGCGTGACGTCAGGTCATCTTTTAGGTTTCATAGTTTCGACAATTGGGATCATGGTCGATCCTCTTAAGGTTGAGGCAATAGTTCATTTTCCTCCCCTGTGCACAATCCCCGAGCTTCAAATCTTACAGAGGAAAGCGAACTTTTTTCGGCGTTTTATCACAAACTATGCCGAGATCACTAAAGGGTTCATGCATTTATTGAAAAAGGGAGTCCCTTTATGTTTGGATGAAGTCGCTTAGCACTCTTTCTAAGCATTGAAATGTGCCCTTACATATGCCCCTCTACTTCGGCCTGACAATTATAATAAATATTTCTTATTGTACTTGGTCGTTGCAGAGTCGACCATCGGTATGGTCTTGGTTCAAGAGGATGATCGGATCAAAGAGAATGTGATATATTACCTCAGCCGAGGCCTGGTTGGGTCAGAACTGAACTATTCCCATGTTGAGAAGCTTGTGTTAGCAGTAGTGCATGTTGTCTAGTGGTTCCATCATTATATCTTGCTTCGGAAGACCACCATAATTGTCATTTTGAATCCATTTCAATATGTGTTGACACGATGAGTCATTGGTGGAAAGATCAGTAGATGGATTGTAATCCTCCAGGAAATTGACTTGGATTTTGTTTCCGCGAAATCCAAAAAGTCATTGGTATTTGCAGAACTTATTTTGGAACTTCTGGTCGAATCAGGTGATGTCACTCCCAAATAATCGCCTATTAAAGGAGATATTTTTATGATCGCATATTCCCACCCCTATAATGGAGATGTACTAGTATATCTCCAGAATTTTAAGTTCCCTGCTTCTTCTTCTCACGACGAGCCTCGATGAATTTACCATCAGGCACGAAACTATCTCATACTCGATGACACTTTGTATCGTCAAGGTGTAGATTGTATTCTTCATCGATGCATTATACACAAAGAAGAAGAACTCATTCTTAATGACTGCCACACTGGATCATGTTGTCTTCATTTGTCTGGGTTGGTAATAGCCCAAAATATTCTACGACCTGGTTACTTTTGGCCTATGTTAATAAAGGATTGTGTCGGGTCGGTCAATAACTGCCACCCGTGTTAAATATTCTCTTGGAAGATGAGGGAACATCCTGCTCCCATGTTTCCCTTCATCGTTGTTGGTCCCTTCACCAAGTAGGGGATTGATTTTACCACATGCCACATGGTTTCATCCAAGGGGCATCGTTATATCATCGTAGTGGTATACTACTTCATAAAGTGGGTTGAGGTTATGCCAACATTTAACAATGATGGCAAAACAGCAGCTCTCTTCATTTTTAACCAGATAGTTGCAAGGTTCCTCATCCTGAAGGAGATTGTCACTAACCATGGCAGTCACTTCCAGAATAAAATGATGTATGATTTAACATCAAAACTTGGGTTGAGGCAAGAACAATCGTCACCCTACTACCAACAAGCGAATGGTCAGGTGGAAGCTATGAATAAGTCCCTCAAGACTATTCTGCAGTGAACAATCAATTATGCCAAGTCAAATAGGCATTTGATGTTTTACTCAGCGTTATGGGCCTACCGAACATTTGTAAAGACTGCCACCATTTTCTCACCTTTTCAACTCATTTATGGGATGGAAGCATTCTTTCATATAGAGTGTCAGGGCCCATCTTTAAAGTTGGTAGTAGAGTTATTTCTAGACACTTCACTGCTTGAGGAATTCCTATTATATCTCGAGCAGCTCAATGAGCAACGTCGTGATGAAACCTTGGCCAACAAGGATCACAAGCAATGAGTCAAGTGTCAATATAATTGGTCCATTCTTCCTTGTATTTTCTCTAAAGGTGACCTTGTCTTGGTCTACGACCAAGATAAGGATCCCCTGGGGACAGGCAAGTTAAAACCCATGTGGTTCGGACCTTTCATTTTGAAAGAGGTCTTAAAGAAGGGCTCTTATCATCTGGTTGACTTTGAGGGAAATGATTTGGAAGAGACTATAAATGGGCTCTACCTCAAGAACTATTACTCATAGGTTGGTCGCCTGGGTGACTTCTTGTACATATTTATAGTTCTTATACACTTAGTTTTTGACTTTTGGTTTTATGGACGTGTCATTATTTATGTCATATTTTTCACTGTGGTAGATGTCAAGTGAATCGAAGGTGTTCTTTGGGTTTGTGGATGGAGCTAGACGACACACTCTGAGGCTTTCTTCCACAGCTTGGGTGATTTTCACACCTCAAGGCCAGTTGTTATCCTCCAGAGGTATCTTTCCAGGTGATGCCACAAACAATGTCACCGAGTACAATGCGGTGATAGAGTTTCTTCATGATGCTTTGTCGCATGGTATCACTCACCTCCGGGTCTACTTATATTCTTAGTTGGTTGTGTCCCATTTAAATGGATTTTACCACATTTATGATCCTAATTTACTCTGACGTTTCCATGGGGTACGTCTCTTAGAACGTTTCTTTGATTACATTACGTATATCCATGTTCCTAGAAGATTAAATCAAATAATAGACACTCTATCTAATCACGTATTAGAATGGCATGTTGCACGCACATACACATGTACATACATTTGTAAATTGATGTGATCCATAAGACATAAAATATTTAAATATATATATATATATCAAAAAGTCTCAGAGTACATAGGTGGGCGTGAACGCCTCAAAAATAATAATTTGGTATACATCACGGGGCTTATGCCCTAAACAATATAAAAAAAGAGTGCCCTCAGCACATAATGATTACATCCTATCTAATCTCGGGGCTTACTGGCCCTGCTGTAGTGAACAACAGATTTTTCCAAAGGCCAAAAGAGTTGGACCCAAGTTCGTGGAACCCCAACGACATGAGGCTACATGGATGGCAGGAGATCCTCGATATCGACCATGGGAACTGTGCGAGTGAGAGCGGTGAGGTTCTACTCCACTCATCTCAAAACTCTCTCAGCCTCTCCGGCTGGAGGTATGTCGATTGTTTTGGTACTACCAAAGGTTGAGGGCGTCGCCTGGTCCTCATGAATTCTGTTGGACGCACTGGTCCCACATATGTACATAACATATACATAGTTTTCAATACTTTGATACAAATAAAACTGATATATATAAAAGAAACTAAAAACTAAATAACTTTAAAAATCATGTACCTATCTCTCCTTGCTCCTCTCCAAGAGGTACGGGCATGTCTGAATCTCTGGAAAAGTCGATTCTAGCATAGGCGTAGTCCTCTATCACTGGAATCTGTCGTGCCCACCAGTTGAAGAATTTCTCATCGAATGCCTCTATGGTCCTTCCTCCCCCCTGTCATGGAAGCAATGTTTCCCATCTACATACCACTGGGAAGGAGGCCACATGCCCCGTACTGTCTCTCTTGGACTTAGACTGGGTACCCTCTCGAAGGAGAATGGGCACAAAATGGTATCGAACCCAAAGTTCTTGTTGCTACACTCTTGGAACTCTGTGAGCTACCTTTTCATGCAGTTAAGCATGGTCGTGCTCCAGTCAAATATTTGTGCATCTAGTCACTGCATCGCACAATACATGTGTGCCCGGGAAGCCTGGTGTAGGGACATGGATCTAGTGATCTGCCCAATAATCAAAACGATCACCTTCAGTGACAAGTTGGTGATCTTGTGGATGGGCACCTAAGAACCTACTTTCTCAGTGTTGGCTTCGCAATGCATCCCGATGTAGTCATAAATTTTGAAGGGCCCAGGGGGGAATGGATGCAGGTTGAATGGTTCCCCTCTCCTCGAGAGGCTAGTCAAGAAATATATATCCTCAGTCGTTGGAGTCAAGGACTTCCCTTCAAGCATGAATGCCTTTGTGTCAGGGTGCCAGTAATCCACCAGGGCATTCATTAGCTTGGGTTGTGCCCTCATGAATAGACACTGGTAGAACTTCCATAACCTGCATTATTTCAATGCGTCAATAGCAGCAGGGTCCTCATCAACCAAGATATTGATTTCCTCGTGTTCCCTCTCCCTCTAGTGGACATACATCCTGCTCCATGATAGTTCAAAGAGGAGTTAGCTCTTCTATTTTGATTTTTTTCCATGCTTTTGAGGGTGTATGCGGGATGTCTTGGACAGATTCGTGTATGTACACTAGCACACTATTATTTTCTTGTGTACATATGTGGTTTTTCCTTGGACAGCCCGTGTACACGTAGGGCCGCCCTTTTTTAGGAGGGCGCACCCCCCCAAAAAAAAATGCATAAAAGAAGAATTGGAATGCAAGAGGGATGTGTTTATACTTACTTGGTCTGAGCAGAAGTTCACTTCATCCTCTCAAGCTCCTGGAATCAAATCTTTTAGCAAAGGGGTTTTTTTTACCCTTTGGTTAATTTTCAAATTGCAATGGTGAAAATGAGTTGTCAACTTCTATTTATAGACTTTTTCGGCCCTTTTTGCCACTTTTTTGAACCCTTTTGTCATTTTTTTTGGCATGAAAATCATTTAATTTGGTTCTTGAGTTTCTTATTGGATGTTATGATGAACTTTTCCTTTTGGTTTGGTAACGTTTTTTGGGAGATGGGTCACTTTTAAAGGTCCCTTGGCAAAAGTCATTTTTCCAACTTTTTGCATATAAGTTAGGATTCCACCTCCACTTTCTGCATCTCGTTGTCTTTTCCACTTTTCCATAGGATCGATCCCATCAAATTGTGACACAAAACCATCTTTGTTGTTTTAAAAGTATCGTTATTAGGTGGTAGAGCCTATCATTACATGGATGCATTAGATAGATCCTTATTTCATTTTGGCGTCCATGTTGTCTCTAATGAATTTAGGCTTGGGAGTCCTGGTTAGTCCTGTCATGATTACGAGATTGAGCCTCATTCATCCAATGCATCATCACTCTTGGCCTCACCCTTGGGACTCCCAAAAATGAGCATGCTTTGTTGTGTTTCAAGCTCGCTTTGAGATCCGAAAGCAACATCCGACGAGACTACATTTATACTTTTCAATATTGTCTAGATTAACTGAGAAAAGTAACTTCTTGGAGTCTTCTTTAAGCTCTTTCCAAACTCTCGAAACATGAAAATATTTTAAAGTGATCTTGTTGTCCTTCACACTCGCCAAACTAAAACGTGAATTCACGTCTGTCCGGCAGTATTTTACCCATTTTTTGGTCCTAATGGTCAATTTCACGAACAAAGGTATACTCTAGGAGCTTTGGTTCACTAGAAAAGTATTCTCAGGTATAGGTTTAACCCTTTTTCTATCCTGAGGGACTAAATTTATGAAAAAGGAACCCCCACGGAGTCCATAGTTAAGCTCTTTTCAGACTCCCTAAAATTGAAAAGATCATCGAGTGACCTTGTTCCTTCACACTCGGTAAATTGGTCCAGAAGAACATTTATTGGCATGAGTTTACCCCTTTTTTCTGGCCTGTATATTATGGAGGAAAAAGGTACACCTCGGGCGATTCATCTCACCAGGAGAGTTCTCCTCAGTAAAGTTTATACTTTTTCGAGCTAAGGAGACTAAATCCAGAAAAAGGTTGTGAGTCCATAGTTGTTGGGCTCTAAATATGTCTAAAAATAGCCTTAGTTTAACATTAATCTATCAACCCGAGGATTCGTCTTTTATCTCAAAGAATATCGGCAAAGTCTATGCAGATAGATTGTAGAGGCTAAAATCATGTAGTGAAAGCAAATCTAAGTTTATCAACTATCAAGTTCCTCAAACATTCATTAAATATTCTAGGAATTGAAATCTAAAGATGTGCAATGGAAAGGAACTAATTAATCTATTGAATTCATTTTAAGAGCAGTAATTGAATCTAAATAAAGACTTGCAGAAATGAATATTATTATGAATCAAATTGATGGAAAGAAAAAGGTGAATTACTCTATCTATGGAAAGAAATAGAGACTGTAATCTAATCAAAAAGAGACAACAATCATACTTCTATTGAAAGGAACAACTATATTCTAATGGAAAGGAACAACAAATGTAAACTAAGTAAAAGGAACATAAAATGTAAACTTATGAGGAACTATCACGCATCAAATATTAGTAATGGGAATTGGAGTAGCAATCATATAATGCTTAAGGAAATATCTATCTCTTGCAATCGACATAAAATCATCAACACACTTATGCATTCATTTAACTTCTGTAAAAGCGAATCGAATCACAAAACAAAAATTGATCTGATACAATTACAGGTCGAACAGTAGCTCCTTCAAACTAGGCCCTTGGTCCTTAGAAGCACTGTTATTTGAAATTTAGTATATAGAAATGGTAAAACCGATCAACACTTTTATCAATTTCATAGCTGGTACAACATTTTACAAAAAATGCTAACGCATAGCAATTCTAAGTCTTGATTTCTTAGATGCAATTATTCTATATATGTTTAAGATCTATTTACCCCTTATATATTACAATAATCTGGGTAAATTAAGTTATCCTGAGGATCAATATATCCTCAGGATTTCTTTACTATTATAAAGTTACAATATAAGAAATTCGATCATCTTCAAAACTGCCTTGCGTCATAAAGACTTCAACCTCCAATAGCTTGTGTATCTTCAAGACTTCCTTTGATATCTTGGGTTTGACAATATTTAACCAATCCTATATTAAAACCAGACAATTCCAATCATATTTTAGGATCTATGTAATCTAACTTCAATAATAACACTAAAGAGTATATTATTCATTTTCTATTCTATTTGCTCCTAAATAATCAAAAAGTCAATCAAGAT